>PVLD010009136.1:0-78993 GCA_004027595.1 Dinomys branickii | reverse complement strand
CTTTCCCACGTCTCGCCCCGGCAGCCTGGTCCGCCCTACCACATCTCCCCCGGCATCTCAGAGAAATACGCCCAGTTTAAACTTCCCAGCCGAGGTTCCGGCATTCACGCTCACCAAGTCTGTCTCGAGCTGGTGGTGTTTATTAAGGAGGTTCGCTCCCTTGCTGCTCACCCGGTCGCCATCTTCCCCGGATCTCGGATTTTATGTAATTTTGATGAGTTAGAAAAAGAATGGGACAGCTTTCCTTCAGTGCGTTAACTTGCAACTAAAGTATTTGTTTCAGGGAGAAATCTCCGAACCTACGTGGATGATTTTGGAGGCATCCAGGTGATTCCTATCAGAAGACTAAATGAGGTACTGTTAGGAGAATTTGGAATATTTTCTATTGCAAAATAGGAGCTATAGAGAAGGCAGAAATAACTGTTCATAACTGTACACATGGCTTTTGTAGGTCAGGCATGGCTGAGGTTTGCAGACAGAAAAGTGGAAGGACACGGGTTTGAGTTGGACATGATTGCCTCCTGACATTAATTGTCTGATGGTGTTGAGAGCCCTTCAACTAAGGGCATTCTCATCTCTCAAAGGAAAATAATTATACCTCCGTTGCCAGGTTATATTCAGAGATAGGAACAATGCGTTCACTTGTCAACTCCTATAATTGTGTAAGTCTAACTCCTTAATCTAAATAGTACCATAGACCTTCTGCTGCCCTCCTTACAATAATCCTATGACACACCGCATCTCTGACTCCCTCAGACCCTATCTGTTCCTAGGCTTTTTCACTTTTCTCTTTCCAATCACTGTCTGTAATATCTACTCAAAGAGTAATCTTTCTCTTTCTCAACAGATTACATATATTTATTTTAAAGTATTTTTCAATTTTTATTTTTTATTAGTACATGTTTGTAGTACATAATGATTACATTCCTCCCGGGGACCTGGAACAAGTCAATATACATCTGAAGTTTCATTTCACTCTTCCCTTCGCTCTTCCTTTGGATTTTATGTAGTTTTGGTGAGTTGGAAAATCATTTGGTTTCCTTTTTCTCTGCAAAAGATCTATGTGCTTGTTTCTTATTCCTTCCCTTTTGTTCTTTCTAAATTCTACATATGATCATATTTTCTATTCATTAAGCATCTTTTGAGACTCCCCTGCTTAGATATACAATAAAATTCAAATTCTTTGGAGTAGGTCCCACGTTCCTAGACAGTCTGACCCCTCAGTGTATTACTTAAACTGCCAACCTGGGTATTTGCTGTATCAGGTTATTTGCAACTCCCCAAATTGGATCAATATTTTCAGACAACTAGGTATTTTCTCAAAGTTCTCCGTTTCCTTTTTCCTTCTGTTTCCTATTCCCCTTCCAAACATCAAATAGGAAAACAGGTTGGTTCGCTACAACTTGTTTGATTTTAATCCAGGGAGACTACGTATTCCAGCCTCCTCTGCTTCCAGGTGGGATCAAGTGATTGAATTTGAGCTAATGGGATGTAAATACATGTAATGCTTGATATATCTATGTCAGGCTCCTCAAATCTTCTGTGTAAAGTTTCCCTAGCTTTTTCTCTTCACTTGTGTATTGTCAAAACACATAAGACCCAGAGAACTCTAAGTTTTTAGAAGGTGGTGGAATCACAAAATAAAAGGTTCTTGGGTGCATGGGTGATTAGTGGAGCCCAGAACTTACTTAGACATCAGTGAACTATGATAGGAGGGAGCCATTACTTTGATATTATATTCACTCAATGAGATAGTTTTACAGATGTTAACCTACCTTAAATTACTATGCCTCTTCAGTTTTAAAAATCTCTTTCAAGGGTCACAAGTTGGGTGCAAATCCCTGATCTACTACCTTGCCCTTCTATGGTTTTCCCCTATCATATGCCTTCTCATTCGCCATTTGGAAATGACAATATCCTTTAGTTTATGGAGCTTATTAATAATTAAATGAGGTAACCTATGCAAAATGTTTATGGTAGCACATAGATGAATGGATAAAGAATTTGTGTATTTACACAAAGTGGAGTGCTGCTCTGCCATAAGCAAGGAAAAAATTGAACCATTTATAGGAAATTGGATGCACCCTGAGACTCTAATGTTAAGTGAAATAAATGAGACATATAATCTTAAATATCTCATGGTTTCTCTTATATAAGAAACCCAAAGTATAAATAGCTTAAAGCGCAAAATAAATGATAGATAACAGGAACAGAGAGATAGATCTTTTCCAAGTGCCTAGGAGGTTAATAAAGCCTCCTCCTGGGTGTGTCTGGGTGGGTCATAGGAGCAGGTTGTTGAGGACTATATTGGTCCCTGGCCCTTCCTCTCTTTCTCTTCCACTGTTCTCTGTATCCCGGATGCCAGGAGTGGAGCAGCTTTCCTCCGCTTTGGCTTTCTGCTATGATGTTTGCCTCCTCAGAGCCAGCTGACCATGGACTAAAAACTCCAAAACTATAAGCCACAGTAAATTTCCTTCCCTTAGGTTGTGGTGTGGGGTATTTTGTCCCAGCAACAGAAAGGTGAATATTCAACAAATATACACATAGATACATGAATATATAAATGAGTATGCATATATATTCATATATTCACCCATATAGATATCAATATAATTTTCATCTTCTGCATGTAGATTTTATAGAGTTGGTTTCTGAGATGACTACATATATGTGGCTTATGCCGGAAAGAATCATGCAAGGTTTTGATTACAGCAACTTAAAAATATTTCAGAACAATATTCTGCATATTGAATTTTCTTTTAAATATGGAGACCAGTATATACACCCTAAGGAAAAAAGATTAAGTTGGGTCACTAAGTATGAACAAGGAAGTAGGGTTATCTATGAGTAACATAGGCCTGGAAAAGAGTGGTTTAAGCTAAACTGAATTATTCATTTCCTCTATTTAAAAGAAGACCGGAGATATATAATTTCATGGTTGGTATAATGGCTCTATATGTAGCCAAGAATACAAGCTTCCTTCTTTCTGCTTTACCATTCTAGGGAATTACACTTATACTCTGGCAACTCTGTGGTCGGATACAATATTTAGATATTCAACAAATCACGTTAACAATGCAAGTTGTGAAAAGAAGCCAGGCAGGGAATGAGAGGGCAGCATGCAAGATGAGTCCACTTGCCCCAAGCAGCCTTTCTGGAAGTTGCACTTAACAATCCTTTGCATCTCATTGCTGGAGCTGGATCATATGGCTATATCTAGCTGTAAGGAAAGTGGATGTAGGCTTTAATTCTAGGTGTGAATGTTCCAACATAAAATGTTGAATTTCTTTTATGCAAAGCAAATGAGAGAAGATATATTGGGGTAAGATGATAAGTTGTAAGATTTAACCATGTTGTGTCATGTAGCTTTTTCTATTTTAATGGAATTCCACTCGGTGTGTGTGCTACAGTTTACTTATATATTCCACCAACATGCTGTTATTTCAGGTTTTGGATATTATTAATATATGCCATGACTCTTCTAGTTAAAAAAAAGATATGTTGACTACATGTACCTATTTCCTGGCATGAATGTGAACATCATGTTTTGCAAATATGTACTTACAGAATTTCTAAAAATATTCAGTGCTGTTGCTTCATTAAAAAAAGCCCTGACAGAACAGTTACCATGTTTGCCTACATCTCATCCAGAATTTGACCCACAATATTACCAGTTGATTTCCCATTAATAGGGATATGATCGTACTCATAAATATCAATAAATTGTCTCCTTTTCAATGAAAACACAGATGATAAGACCGAAAGATAACACATCCCAACCCATGAACCAACCCAAATGATTTATGAAGACTCTGGACCAGAGGGTTGAGTGGGCTGTTATAGCCATAAATAAAGATTCTAGGGGAAATGTGTGATGAATCGCTAGGTGTGTCCTACAGGTGTGAGTTAGAGATGGTTGCAGCAGGCACACCGTGAATTTGCTATCTTTTGCATAATCCAAAGGAGTGACAGGATTTCAGCCTTAACGATACTGAATGAGCAGGTGCTTTCACACAGTAACAAAGACAGTTATTTGTCCTTTTTCCTACCTTAATTTTTTGCCTGAAATAATTTTCTTATCTGAACTTCCCCTGTGTGTGGGGGGAGATAAGATGGTAGAGATTATTGTCATTGGCACTTGGCAGTAGAGAAAAGAAACTCAGAAAGGGATGAAGAAATGCATAGGATCAAAGAGCTGTCAGGTGATGCTGCTGGGATTTAAAGTTCAGTCTTCTTGCTGAACGTGGTGATTCAGGCCTGGAATTCCAGCACTGGAGAGGCTGAGGCAAGAGAATCATGAAGCCAGGTTGGGTTACGTAGTGAGCCCATGTCTCAAAAAAAAAAAAAAAAAAATCTAACTAACTAAATAAATAAAAATTAAAAACAAATCAACTCCAGCTTCCTGTTAGTATCAAGCTATTTATCTTGGACTTGAAAAGAATGCAGAAGCAGTGCTGCTTTACCATCAGACAAACATGAGCTCAGCCCAGTGCTTCACCTCTCTGGGATCCTTTTGATTTTAGGTGCAGCAGTCATCATTTTCTGAGGAATATATGCAGCTCTGAGTGTTAACATATTCCTGGATTCTTGGAGACACTAACAAAAAGAGGACGCAGTGCTCCTTAAACATCTCAAAGAATATGATACCGTTTTATGTGCTCTTTGTAGGTCTACCATCGAGTGAGGTGCTTCTGTCTGTGTTGCTATCAATAGGCAGAGTTCAAAATGATAGTGAAGTGTTAGCTCATTATGAGTATGTGCTCAACACCTTAGTTAGGAAGATCTGGGCTGCTGGTTACAGAAAGGACACACAAAGCTGGCTTGAGTACAAAGAATTCATCCTGTCTCATATACTGAATTGCTCAGAAATATTTACAGATGTGCACAAGTGCTTCTGACCCATTTCTCTGATTCTGTCGGCTCCATATATTGACTTAATTATCAGAGTATTGACAAAACATACTGTCTATGTTCTGAATATTACTTTCGGATACCACCTATACAAAGACCTAAAATGTTGTCTTCTGATGTTTTCTTTCTTAGAGGATGACAACCTCGTCTAGAAGTCCTAAAATAGGTCATGCCTCACACATGTCGATGATTAATGCTGAGTGCTACTAAGGATACTACATGTAGGCCTTGTATAAAGCATATAGTTATACAGCAGAATCTCTTACACTGTGTGAAGGATGATTATGGATAATGGGTAGCCAATGTATAGAAAGTCTCGAGGTAGCTATCTGCTGACAGCTAACCTTCCTCTCCCCAAACCACTGAATTATTGTTTATATCAGAATAAGAGTCAGTTATAATCTTGGGTCCAGTATATAGTTCATTATAAACTTTGCTGTTTGGAAGAGTCTTTCAGTTCTATTAGAGCTTGTGTGTATGTGGTGTGTGTGTGTGTGCGTGTGTGTGTGTGTGTGAGAGAGAGAGAGAGAGAGAGAAGGAGGAGGAGGAGGAGGAGGAGGAGGAGGAGAAGGAGAAGGAGAAGGAGAAGGAGAAGAAGAAAGAGGAGGAGGAGGAGGAACAGGAGCAGGAGGAGGAGGAGAAAAGAGAGAGATTTTCTATCTTGGCATCGTCTCCTTTAGAAATGGGAATGTTTACCCTGTACCATTGCACTTTGGGAGCATGTACCTTACTTTCTGAATTTTACAGGGGTTTTCAGCTGGCAATTTTCTTTTGAGTCTCAGAGGAGGAGGAGACTCTGGACTGCAACCTTTGAGTTCTGAAAGTGTTGAGACTTGGGGGGAAGACATTAGTGTGCTCTCACTGTATGCAGTACAGTTACACCTTGTTAGATGGGGCTATGATCGTGTTACTATGTTCACTGGGAGATTAGGTATAGTTAGTAGATGGGATTAGGTGTCATGTTGACAGGGGGAGACTTTTTATAGTTAATCCTGATTGTCAACGTGACTGGATTTAAAGACTCCTGGGGAACTCATTGGACCTTGAAGGCAACAGCTTCACCAATGATGGCTATTGGGAGATGAGGCCTATTGGAAGGGAGAGTTTCATGGAGATGTGAGCCTTGGACTCTATCCAATTCCTGACCTCTTTCTCTCTGTGTCCTTTCTAACATGTTTTGCTTGTCTATTTCCACGAATTGAGCTCCTTTCTTCTGCAACACCCTTCTATCATAATATTTCTACTTTTGAAACATGGGCTGAAGCCTTTAAAACTGTAAGCAAAATTAGCCTCTCATCCTTTACATTATGAATGTGGAACATTTTGTCTCAGCAGCGGTAAAGTGAACCAGTACACATGTTATATGGAACAGTCTTGAGCCCTGCAATGACTGCATTGTACCTTTACCAATTGTAAATAAAATGAAAATTTAACCGGAAATTCATTAGTTATATATCTCTATATCTTTGTATTATTCAAAATTTTAAAGAAGCAAGAGGCAATTAATTGAATTGGGATAAACTACTCCAATGTATTCAACTATTTTTTTTTTTTACTGTGTAAGATTCAGAATAAAGCTGTGTAATTAGTGCCTAAATGACCCATCTAAGAAATTGAATCCTGACTCCTTAAATTATTTTTTGTTAGGACTCTTCAGTGGTAGGTTAGAAGGGGGCAAGAATTCCCAACAAGTTTTAAAACAATGTTTTATGGGTTTTCATTTAGTGCTGGCAAAGGATGGACACAGAGCCGTAAGATGCCTTAACAGAGGTCAACCAGCAAATCAGCATCAGCTCTAGGATTATAGTCGTTATCTTGATTCATGATCCATTTAATCTAGTCCATTTCCTTTATCACTTTCACAGTGTTCATAAATATGTGGGCCCCTTGAGGGCAGAGCTATGTCCTATTCATCTCCACGTCTCCAAGTATTGCCAACTCTAGATAGGGCCTGGCATATAATAAATGCTCAGTGAATACTGACTGAACTGAAATTGGAAAAGTCACATGGGTGTCCCCAGTACTCAGAATCTCTGTGTCTATCTTATCCTTAGTGCATCTTTGTATGTACCCAAATATTTTTACTTTTAGCGTCTGTTCTTTTCACCAACTGCTTCAGGTGATATGAAAATTCAAAGCAATGGGAAATCTTGCTATTTCATCTCAATGGAAGAACAAATATTTATTTTCACACGGCAGGATAACATACAAGTTTTTGCAAAGACTGACCATTACCTTCCCTTTATGCTGTTAGAATAAACTGAAGTAAGTAACTGAGTGATTTTTCCCAAGACCATGAAGGATGCAGCAACTTCAGAACAGCATTTCAGTTAATTCAAGACAGATGTTCCGTGGCCAGGGTTATGCGTGTGAAGTTTTAGATCCCAGGGAAAGTTGTCCACGGAAAGACACAGCCTGCCTATTGATGGCTGAAACTTCACCATTAAAGCTTGATCCCTTTGCACTAAGTTTCTAATTTAACATTACATTTGCATAATACTTTTTTTTTAAGTTTACAAACTACCTTAAACATCTCATTTGATCCTGTTACCAGTGGGGAGAATTGGGCAAGGCAGGCCTATTTAACCCTGTCTTGGAGATTAGGAGACCAAAGCTCAGAAAGGTTAAATAACTTGAGAAGCAAGCCAAGGGGTTCCAAAAGCTATGAGCATGCTACCTTCAAATTAACTGTTCCTTTGCTCATTGCCTGCTATGCCCTATGAACCTCCCTGTTTCTACAGCCTAGAATTAATTCTTCTGTGATCTGTGTTCTAGAGAATCTGACATACTCTGTCAAGCATTTCACTTGTTCTGTTTTATTTTTATAGAATTTCAACACTTCTAGGAAACTTAAAGTTAGATCTGATTTTGGAATTCCATCTATACTCCCCTTTGCTGGGAACCTTCCAGACTCCAAGAATACTTCCATTGACAGGGACCACACCATCTCCTGAAACAGTCTTTTTGTACGAAGCTCTCTGATAGAATTTCCCATTTTAGACAGTTTCTAAGCTCTTTAAGGACAAAACTATGTGCCCTTAATCATTTCTGTATGTCACACACATCTTTTCAAAACAGAGGCTCCATAAAAATTTGTTGAATGAATAAATCGGTGGGTTAATGGTTGGATGTGTTTCTCATAAAAGCTTCAAGCAGCCCTGTCTAGTATCTTTCAGAAGCTATTGACTTGCTACCCAAGGTGTTTTTTAGTTGTTAATTTATTTTCCTCCAGTAACAACAACAACAACAAAAAATCCTTTATTTTCCTCCAGGTGTATTTTTGAAATCCCTAATGCAAATATTTCTGAAATACAAGGCACAGGCCACAGGTCTGAGCTCTCATAAACTGGTGGCGTATCATAACTGAGTGCAAGAAGATGGGAGATAGGAAAGTGTAATAATATATGGTACAGCTAGCAGCAAGGAAATCGAACTGATAACTAACTGCAGAAAGATAAGGTAACTCAGGGGAGAAACAAAGACAGTGTTTGAAGGAACAAGCAACAGTGTCATTTGGAAGCAGCAGAAAATGGCAGGAGCACAGAGGTAAGAAATTCTAGTGGTGAAGCTATGCATGCCAGCCCATGCTGCATGCGTTTAAGTCTTGGCTCTGTTATTTCCTTGTTGTATCCCAGTGGGTAATCTCTCTGCCATCCAGTCTCCTCATATAGCAAACAGGTTAAATGAGTGACTGCAAGGACCTGAAGCAGTGTGTGGTGCCCAAATTATCTTTATGAACTGGTGGTCAAGCAACCTGGATTATACCCTTGGTGCCCTTCTCACTAGCTGTGTGATTTGCTCTCCATCTGTGTTTTCTCAGAATCCCTCGTTTGGGTATGGGATGACAATGTGTTGCAGAAGGTGATGTTGGTGACTACATTAGATAAAGCACAGGGGGTTTGTTAATGAATTGTCTAGCTTCCTGAGATCCAGATAACCTGGTTGGAGCCCTTCTCATTTTGAATCCTAAAGATAAACATACCTTCTCCTAAATTCCTTCTCCAGGAATCCGTGAAACGCTCACATCCCCAGCATGGCCTGTAACTCAGCACTTGTGTGATGGATAACTGACATTCTTTGGCATCATATTGGCTCTGACATAAAGTACAACCAGGTTTTTAAAATAACCATAGCTAGTCCTCGCTCCAGACACTGGTGGATTAAGTGGATACTAGAAGTGTGTGTGTGTGTGTGTGTGTGTGTGTGTGTGTGTGTTGGGGAGGAGGAGGACGCCCTCAGAGCTCCCAGCCTCCTATCATGTGAATAACCTTTCTCTGTTATTTTGTCTTAATTTCCTAACATCCAGATTGCCAAGGACACCCTAAATTACTCTGTATTTTGTAAAGAGCAATTGACCTGCTCCTCAGGTATTTTGACACCAGCTGATATTCCTCTGAAGTCTCATCTTTCCTCCTAAACATTTATTGGAAAGTTTTTTTCAAAGTAGAGACAGCTTTCCTCCCCCCATCACTAGAGTCTACTGATAAGTCTATAAATTTGACAAATTCTTCAATAAATGTTACTTTACCTATATTCACTTTCAACTCAGTAACTCTCCCTCTCTTTCACTCTTTCTTTTCACCTGGCGGGATAAATTCTTTTCCTCAAAAAATTTAGGTACATCGTCTTAAAACACTGACATGCAGCACTGTTCAGCCTTTTCCCATTGGCAACCAGAAAAAAAGCCACGCAAACTTGCACTAAACCCTGACTCAGGCCCAGCTGACATTGATAACAAGGGGACTCGCTCTGAGTAGAAGATCTAAAAATGGTTAGGGAACAAAAGAAACAATCAGGCAGTAAATGCATGAAGAGGAGTCATCCAAGTGCAGAGTGGGAAATGGAAGGAAAAAAAATCTGCTCTAAACATATCTTTCTAGACCTTGACAATTCCCTCTTATCATGCTCCGATAAATCCTCAAAGGCCATGCTTCCCGTGCCCACATAGGAGAAAACAGCTGGCTGGATTACTTTCTTAAAAAAGAAACAAGATTTCTCTCAATTTATTTTGCAGACCCCTGGAAAGTGATAAGCAATTTTTAAAAAGTTTTTTTTTTAAGAGAGAACAATTCTACTGAAAGGTGAATTCAACACATCCAGTTAAAAGTGATCCAGAATATTCCTAAAATTCATTTAGAACTAGAAGAGACATAGAATAGCAAAAACAATTCTAGGCTACAAAGACAAGGCAGGGGATATCAAAATCCCTGAGTTGAAATTATATGACAGAGCTACTGTGATAAAAGCAGCATGGTACTGGTAAAAACAAAAGCCCTCTAAAACAAACAAACAAGAACAACTGACCTGAGAATCAATGGAACAGATTAGAAGAGGGAGAAACAACTTAAAAACACACTCAGGCACTTTATCTTTGACAAAGGGGGCCAGATATGTTCATTGGAAGAAAAATAACCTCTTCAGTAAATTATGTTGGAAAAGTTGGCTTTCCATATGCTAAAGACTAAAACTAGACCCATGTGTGTCACCAAGCACTGAACTGAATCCAAATGGATGAAAGATCTAAATAATAAACATAAAGAGCAAATCTGTTGGAAGAGCACTTACTCTGGTAGCACATATAATAACTCTACTGGAAGCAAAAATAAGTAGAACTCTTGAACACATAAGTGTAACACAAAGACTTCACAAGGAAAACCCCAATGGCATATGAAATACTATAAAGAGTAAACAACTGGGATCTCATCTTATTGAAAAGCTTTTGCATAGCAAAAGCAATCACCAACAGAGTGAAAAGACAAAACACAGAATGGGAAAAAAATCATAGCCAGTTGTTGGTTAAAGGGAGGAGAGGAGAATGGGAAAAAGAAGAGGAATTGATATATATTAGGTTAGGTACAAGTTCCCTATGATAAATGTGATCATTATAGGTAGCTAGATTGTACCAATAAACTTAATAAAAAGAAAGTGAATTACAACTGAGATACTAGTTCACAGACCCCAGAAATCCTAAAGATGGAAATAGTCCTGCAATAGGGCTTATGAAATAGTAGAGACGGTATCCACTATAATTCTTATACCTTGAGCAAAAATTTATACAAAAGACTACATTATGTTTGTTTTAAACATATGAAAACTACATTCTACCATCAAAATGCAGTTGGAGACCTTAACCTTCTTGAGGAGTCAGAAAAGGTCAGCTTCATCTGAGCTTTCTCTGTAATAGTGTATGTATCAACTCGACTGGGATTCTTGAACTGTTTATTTAACCAAATGCTAACACAAGTGTTGTGATGAAGATATTGTTAACATCAACAATCAGTTGCCTTTAAGTTAAAAGCAGTTATCCTCGATTATTGTAGACAAATGTCATCCCATCAGTGAAGGTCTTAAAAATCAAACCGAGGATTTGCAGAGACAACAAAATTCTGACTCAATACCACAACATCAGTTCCTCCCTGGACTACCAGGCTTCTAGGCTCCCCTGCAAACTTCAGACTTTGTTGTAACCCCAAAATTGTACAAGGAGAGAGAGAGAGAGAGAGAGAGAGAGACAGAGACACAGAGAGAGACAGAGAGAGACAGAGAGACAGAGACAGAGAGAGAGACAGAGAGAGAGACAGAGAGAGAGAGAGAGACAGAGAGAGAGACAGAGAGACAGAGAGAGAGAAGATACGTGCATACAAATGTACAATCTCTTATTATTCCTGTTTCTCTAGAGAACCTAATGGGACAGGAACCACAGACAAACGACGGGGAGGCATTGAGGAAAGGTGCTCCACAAAGGGAGAACAGTGTGTGTAAAACCCTTGCCCACCATTTCTCACTCCATGCCTTTGCTGCATGCTTTTGAAATGACTCAGAGGATTC
Source organism: Dinomys branickii (assembly GCA_004027595.1). Lineage (NCBI taxonomy): Eukaryota > Metazoa > Chordata > Mammalia > Rodentia > Dinomyidae > Dinomys > Dinomys branickii. Next base: position 67,254 of record PVLD010009136.1, on the reverse strand, counting down.
CTGCTACATAGATGTGCCCTAATAAAACTTTAGACATTGCAGATGATCACTGCCCTATTGACAAGCAAATCAGTAGTGAGTCCAGCGGATCCCTGCAGATGGAATGACTCTTGGGGTTGAAGTGTTGCCTCTTGGGTATGAGCCAATAGCCTGACTTTGGGAATCCTTGGGCAAGAGTCTCAGTCCCTCTGGGACTCAGTGTTTAGTGCTTCTATAAAATGAGAAAGATGATAAAAGTTACTATTGGCTTCTTAATGCATTTATGTAAGTATTAATCCAGCTAACGCCTTTGGTGATCTTGAGGTAGAGGTGTTGTCCACACTTCACCAGTGAGGAACTGAGCAAGGAAGGCAATACTCAAGGTCACCCACCTCACAAGTCTCACATTCAGGTTCACAGCTTAGGTGGAGTTCAGCTCTTCACCTTTGCTCATAACTATCACATTCACAGTGATCTCTACTTCCCCCACTTTCCAAGACTGTTGTAAGCAGCAGATACTAAAGAGCTTCTTAAAACCCATAAAGCCACAAGAATTGAGGTCATTACACTATTCTCCTTTTCATCTCAGCAGAAGGCTCTAAGATGTTTTACCAAATTATTTTAAAATTTGCCTTAATTTTATTGAGAATTTGTTTTCTGACTGTCAGTTTCTGCAAGATCTCCTTTCATTCTGGCATTGATTCTTTGGGGAAGACATTTCCTCTGTTAGTGCAAGGGGCACTGAGGCAGCCAGGACAAGTGAGAAGCCAGTCATGAGCCTAAGGTCATGCATCTGTGATGTGGACCCAGGTTTGTCTGCAAAGGTGGCCTGAGCTGAGAGCCACTTCCTCAGTTTTCAGGTTTCCAGCATGTTTATAAGTCTGTCTGCCATGCAGCTCTGATGAGTGGGGCTGGGTTGGTGCCTACACAGGACTTTGTCCTTGGATTTCTGACTTAATGGGAAGAGACGAATTCACCAGCTTTTGAACAAATGTACATCAGTCACTTGTGAACACAAACTCTCTGAGTTATAGCTTTGATTTATGAGTATGAGCTGCCTTCTCTTCTCTCCACCACAACCTCTGTGCCTCGCTCAGATGTACAAACCCAGGAAGCCTCATCTCCTTCGCCCTCCTTCCGTGCACCTGCCTGGTACAGGGCATGTTCTTTTGCTCATGTTCTCTCTTCTCTGAGTCTGTGTTTTCTCTTCCCACTCTCGCTCTTCTTTGCTACTCCCTCCTTTATCTTGCTGCCAAAGCCCCTGCTGCCATGTCTCTGAAGCCATTTTGATGCTTTCCTTGTTGTGGAAATAAACTCTCTCTTTCCTACTCACACACAGCTTGGGCTCTCCAAAAGGAATGTGGTGTGTATCTGTATGTAGTTCTGGTCCAAAAAGACTGTGGAGTCCAGGAGAGACCCAGGAGGATGTGCCAATGGCAGGGGTGTTTACGTGGAAAAGGTGTCTTGCATTCATTCAAAAACTTTTTTTAGACTTACTATGAATTAACTATCTGCTGTGTGCTTAGGCCACATCATTTTCTTCATAGTGTCAAACTCTCTCTATTTCAGAATTCCTTGAGACATGATATCTCTCCATATGAGAATTAGTAAGGATCCTTGAAAGTGGATGATTATCATTAAGGTACAAGGAAAATAGAGGTCAGAAATGCAGATGTCACAGTGCCATCTGGAAAAATTAGAGGGGGCAGTGGAATAGAATATTTATCCTGTTTGTAAGTGCCAGGAAGTACCAGGCTGGGGAAGCGTAGGAGTATTAAAAGGGATGGATGGAACAGTAAGACCTATTGAGGGTTGTAAAATCCCACATCCTAGACAGAAGTGCTGACAAATGAAAATACGACACCTTGACGCTACTATTTGGATATTATGAGCCTGCAAACATTTTGATGTTGCCTAAAACAGAAAGCTTTAAAACTTCAGCTTTGCTTCTACTATAAAGCAATGCAAGCAGAACCTATCATTAGGCTGCACTGATCTTAGCCTTAGGTCATGATACTCGCCTCTCTCATCATGGGGCTTTCAATCTCCCTCACATCCTTACGTCTTGATTCATTCCTGTTGCTGGTTGTGCCAAGTAATTCTACTTAGGGAGGGACACCTGCCCAAGCAGAGAGAATTCTTCTATAGCCAAGCTAAGATGAATAAGCTAAACAAAAATTTCTAAAATTGTGATATTGTGATTGTCTATATGGACAACCTATATCTCTTGTCACACAGGAAGTTTTAACTCTTACAAAGGAAACTTAAACAGAAAAGCAGTGCAAATTATGACTTAAAGTCTATTTTTTATCACATATATATATATGATCAAATATATATATATGATCGATATATATATGATCAATATATATATATGATCGATATATATATGATCTGTATGTATGTGTGTATGTATATATGTGTGTGTGTGTATGTATGTATGTATATATATATATATATATATATATATGATCAGCCCTTTTATGGTTTCTGTTTACAAGGTATATTTTTTCCTGTCTTTTCATTTTCAAGTCTTGCATGTTTTTAAATCTTAAGTCTCAGTCTCTGTCTGTTTCTCTCTCATATCAGATATTTTTATTTTAAGTCTTTATTAAGGCAGTTGTCTTAAACACAGATTAATGGCCAGATGATCAAAATAGATAAAATACATAAAACAATTACACTAATGATGATACACTTTTAGATATATTGGCCATGCTGGAATACAATATTGACTTTGTCTCTTATGAACACTATATAGTTGAATTTTGCAGTTTGTTATTCATGTTCATTCAGAACACTATATATATTTTGACTGGCGAACTTAATCTTCTTACATGAAAGGTAATCACTGATGGGGAACAAGTACATTAGCATTTGTTAATTGTTTTCTGTCTGCTTTGTCATTTCTCTCTATTACTATTCTCCCTTCTGCTGATCTTTTGGCACTGATGTGCTTTCTCTTGCTTTTGGTTTTGAATATGTTTTATAGGTATTTTTTAAGTTGTCAGAGGACTTATATGAAACATATTATAACTCATAATAGCCTTTTTGGGATGGTATGACAAACATTTATTTTATTGTGTATAATTGAGTTTACACATGTCCCTTTATTACAAGTATTCTTGCTAGCTCCAACAAAGATGGCTTGGAGCCTGTGGTATTCAGAAATCTACAACCACACAAACCTGTGTGGGTAATAGCAAGCGGGTGCTCATCCACTTTAAGATCAGGCAGGTTTTTTTCCATTAATAGCCTCTTTAAACTGATGGCAATTTAACTTCATGCAAGAAAAAAGACATTACATAGTAAGAATATATTCACAAGGAAGTTATAGTAATTAGAAATACACACACACACACACACACACACACACATGCATCCAGCATCAAAGTACCTAAATATGTAAAGCAAACATTTATAATTCTGAAGAGAGAAATGGACAGCAATATTATAGTAGTAAACATCATTAGTCTACTTTCAACTGGGTAGAATCTTCAGGCAAAATGTCGGTAAGGAAACAGTAGATCTGAATAAGGATATAGATCAAATTGTTCTAAGAAACATAGAAATTATTTCATGCAACAGCAATACAGTAGAATATACACTTTTTCAAGTGCATGAGATAAATAACGTGTTAGGCAACAAACCAAGCCTTAACATGTTTAAGAAGACTGAGATTATATATATTAAATAAAAGCACAAAAACATATTAACAAACAGACACAAATTAGCATAAAAAATAGTACAATCACAACTGATCTACAGACAAGGTGACATGATCTCAACAGTGGTTATTGCTTTATCCACTGGTATCTTCGAAGTGTAAATATATGAACCCATATACAGACATGCAAAATTGGTCAGACAATTAATCCTCTCAACAACAGAAAAACACAAAAAACAAAAAAACCAAAGACAGAAAACAAAACAGGCAAACAAACAAACAAACAAACAAACCACCAATAGTTGCTGCTTTGCTTATTGATATCTTCGAAGTGTGTGTTCAGGATAACACATGCAGACATACAAGATTGATCAAATAACCCGTCATCAATTATTCCTTAGCATTAAGTGATATAATACAATAGTAGAACCAAGACTGAGATTATATTAAGTAGCTCTTCCAACCACAATAGAGTGAAACTAGAAATCAATGGAAGAAGGAAAATGGGCAAAAATTCTCAAATATGTAAACTTTAATAAACTCACTGCTGCACACACAATGGTCCAAATGAGAAATCAAAAAGAGAAATGTGAAACTGTCATGAAAGACACACAAAAAACCCACAATATATCAAACGCTATACAATCCAGCAGAAGCAGTTCTAATAGGGAAATACATGGTGTTAAATACTTACCTTTCAAAAAAGATTTCAAGTAAACAACTCCAAAGAAGTGCATATTCCAAAGAAGTAGAAAAACAGCAAAGTTCAAAATTAACGGGAAAATGTATGTAAAGAGAATAAAGGATTGAAGGAAAAATGAAAACGGAGCTTTTGGAAAATGGAAAGGGGAAGGAGAGATGGAGAGGGGAGGGCAAGGGAACAGCAACAACAAGAAGGGTTCAGGTGCATTATACGTGCACACAATCCCTCACGATGAATATGATCCTCAGGTGCTGAAAATATGTCCCATAAAGTAAACGAATTTGAAAAGGTTAAATCAGAAATAGGAGAATAGAAGAACGATACGTAATTTCAACAAAACTAAGAATCAAGATGTGAAGAGATAAACCAAACTGATACACCTCTACCCAGCCCAAGGAGAAAAAAGGCATGAAGAAGAGATGGGAAAGTCATTGCGATTGCTGCCACAGAAACGATGAAAAGGATCATAAACACAACCAGGGGCAATCACATGCTAACACACCAGGTAATCTGGAAGAAATGAATGTGTTTATAGAAAAAGGCAATCTACAGAGACTAAGTCACGAAGAGTAGAAATTACAATGGATCTATAAGTACTAAAAAAATCAAGTTAGTGATTAAAAATCTCCCTACAGCACAGGAGCTCAAGATCAGACAGCTTCACTGGTGAATTCTGCTGAATGTTTAAAGAAAAATTAATGCCAATATCTTTTAAAGTTTTCAAAAAATTGAAGAGGAAGAAGTACTTCCACACCTACTTTATGAGACCAGCATGAGACTAATAGTAAACCCAAGTAATACAAGAAAACTATAGCCTTTGGTGAACACAGATGCAAAAATCCTCAAAAACCAACTTGAAAATCAATTTCAACCGCACATTGCAAGGATTACACACTATGATCAAGTGGGATTTACCTCTGAGATGCAATGATGCTTCAACATGTGAAAAATACTTAAAGTGATATACATCATTAACAAAATAAAGCTAAAATCCACACAGTAATCTTAGATGCAAAAAAGGAATTTGAAAAAAATCAACATCTTCTTATAATAAAAGTTTTCAGAAAAACTAGGTAAAGAAGAAAAATGCTTCCATATGATAGAAACCATATATGAACGTTCCATAGCCAATATTATAGTCGATGATGAAAAACTAAAACATTTTTGAGAAGATTAGGAACGAATCAAAGATCCCCCTCAACTACTTCTATTTAAGAAAGTACTTAAAGCTTTAGCCAAAGTATGTAGTTTACCAGACACTAGAAGGAAGAAGAAATGAGGAGGTGAATGGCTTTAACCTGTTAGGTAAGACGAGTGGGTTTTGGAGATTTGCTGTACTACACGGTGCCTATAGTTTATGGTGCTGTGTTGTTCACTTGAGTCCCAGTTAAGGAGATAGATCCAGTGTTAATGCTCTTGCACTAATAAAAAACCAACAGTAACAACAACAACAAAAACTAGGAATCTATGTATCCTATTGCAGTTAATTTTGTCTTTTGGAGGAGAAAGATGACCCAGGCATGCCAAACAAGTGCTTTACTGCATAATTTGGTTCGGAAAACATAATCCTTCTTTCCACATGCAAAAGCTCAGGGACATGTTCAAGATGGGTGATAAATAATGAAGCTGGTATTAGAATACATGCCTTTTGGTCTCTAGTAGAGTGCTTTCCTTGGTATGGGGCTTATACATTGTATAGTTTAAAGACAGGATACTTTCCTATTCAAAAAGTTTTCCTTTTTTATTTTAAGGTGAAAAAAATAGATTTTTAAAACAAGATAACAGGAGAGTAACAATAATTAATACTTTGCATATTGTTATCTTCAAAGCAGTTACTCAGAGTATAAGACATAGGCCAAGTTTTCTTATCATCCTACCATTGTTTCTAGAATTTTTAATTTGAGCATTGCACCTTGGTTCGTTTTGTGGAGATAATATGCTTTCTTACTCATTCAAAGCATGTGAAAGGAGATGAAAGTTGTGTGTTTACTTAGTGGTACCGAAGTGGGAGCTCCCCTTCCTAGTTTTTGTCAAAGTAATTACCATGGAATGAAGAAACAGAAAATTCTAAAAGTCTTTTTTCACTTTGGCTTAGATGTGACCTTGTGGATGACTCTTACACCTGATACATAAGCCGAAACTAGCCTGAACATAGAAAGCCCACATGCAGTATGGGCACAAATGACATGTTTGATGGGAACAAAGTAGTCTTCTCCTAAGTGATCCTTGAAAGTACCGTCTTGGCTAGAACCTCTCAATTTCACCTTTTTAGATTTGCTTGTTCTGCTGAGCTTTCAGAAGTAGGATCTTCTGAGCTGGGATCCAAAATCTTGTTGGTATTTAAAAAGGACATCTCTACATGATGATAACAATCTTGTCAAAAAAATAGTCCATGTATTCCATCTTCTCATTCTGGAAAATCACACATCATTCACAACTCTCTATTTCTGAAGATCTCAGTAATATTCTTAACAGTTTAACCAAGAGCTAAACTGCTATGAGTGTCTCTTTCTTTTGCTATATTTGGTTCTCTAGCTCTTGGGGTCATCCACAGTGTCTGAAGCCCGGGGATAAGTGGGAATGAAGGAAGCTGTTTGAAAGTTTTCACAGAGAGCTTGGGGGAGCTGGTGGGACATCAAAAAGCTCTTAGAGAAAGTCGACAGATGACTTCATCATAAACAAATCCCTTCAAACATCTAGGGTGTGAAATATTAATGGAACCAGTGCTTGGCCCCACGAGCATTTGAGAATTTTTATTGATGCCAAAACATTTGCAAAATAGTTAAGCAATGTTTAATGACCTGGAAAAGCTGAGCTGTTCACCTGATCTTATGTTACTTGTGAAGTGCTTGGAGGAGTCCCTCACAGAGCAGCTCATCTGCATGGATACCATTAAGGAAGGCCTTTGGAGTTTCTTTCAAAGAGAGCTTAAAGGGAAAGCTGAGTAATAGTCTTATCAGGGAAAGAAAAATTTGCAGACGTTTTTCCATACTGCAAGGAGTCGCATTAGTCATTCTCCTGGAAAAGGTTCCAGTGTTATCAGAAGAACAATGAAAGAGGTATGCAAAATATAAAAATTACAATCTGAATTATAATGACTACTAACAGAGAAAATCACTTATTTGCTTTGGAGTTGCATAGATAATTATTGATAATTAATAATTTTGGGGTATACTTATCCTTCTAATTGCCAATGATTTATAATGATATATAAAGGCAAAGGGAAGAAGAGATGAGCACTGAAAATCCGTTGTGTTCCAGGCCCTGTGCTGAATGTTTCCATACATTTTGAAATCTTAATATGCATCATTATAAAATATTATTGTATCTCTTTTGCAGATTAAAAAATTGAAGATGATGGATAAATTGAGTAAATGGTGTGACAAGGTCACACAGTTGATAGATGGTGCTTTGATTTAAATCCAAGCTTACTTGCTTCCAGCGTCCATTTTTGAAAAGGTAATCACATGATGAAATCTTAATTTCTGAGAATCTGTTAAATTATTCTCATTTTAGATCTTTCCACTTCTAGTTCTAGGCCAGTCTCTGTAGTCCTTCCCGTATCATAGATGATACACATGAGGTCTGATAAAAGACATGAAGACTTGGAAATCTGTAATACAGTTTTGTAAATAACCTCTTTCCTCAGCTATAGTTTCTTTTTGCTAAAACAAAAGAGGAAGAATCTCTGAGTTGGGTTCCAGTAGTTTTTGAGTGTAATACTATTTCAGATATGTCTGGTTTCATACTTCTGAGCAGTTCATACAATATTTCCTACGCAGAATTTCATGAGGCATAAAACTAAAATAATTCCTCATATTATCCCTTCCTTAAAATAGTTATTATAAAATTCAAATAAGTTGGAACAAAGTGATTCACTAAAGTATAGAAGTACTAGAGTATGGATAGCCAAAGCAATCTTCAGTGAAGGTGGAGGGCATCAAACAACCGGAGTTCAAAATAAACTGTAAAGTTAAAGTAATCAAAACATTGTTGAAGTAGTATAAAAATAGACACAAATCAATTAAGGAGAATAGAGTGTCTAGAAATAAATCCTCACATTTACACTCAATTGATTTTCAATGAGGATATTCAGAATACACAACAAGGAGAAGAAAGTATCTGCAACAACTAATATTGTGATAACTGTATATTCATATGCTGAAGAATTAAATTAGATCTCTGTCTTATGCCAGGTAAAATAATCTAAAAATATATTAAACATTTAAATGCAAGACCAGAAACTATAAAAGTGCTAGAAGAAAACTAAAAGATTCATAACTTTGATTTAGCCAATGATTTTCTTGGGTATGACACCCAAAACAGGCAACAAAACCAAAAACAGACAAATGGGATTACATTAAAATAAGAAAGCTTTTGCATAGGCAAAGAAAAAATCAACATTCAGAAGTGAAACCTCAAAATAAGAAAATATTTGTAAACTGTAAATCTGACAAAGGATCAACACACAAAATGTATAAGGAACTCAAACAACTCAACAGCAAGGAAAAAGAAACTCGCTTAAAAATGGGCAAAGGATTTAATTCGACATTTCTTAAGAGAAGACATATAAATGCCCAACATATATTTGAAAAATCCTCCCTAATTATTAAATAAATGCACGTTAAAACCACAATGAGATATTACCTGATGCCACATGGAGTTACTGTTACCAGAATAATGAAAGTCAACAAGTGTTGGCAAAAATGTAGGGCAAAGTGGACACATATTGTTTGTGGGAATGAAAATTAGTATAGAGATTATGAAAATTGTTTCCATAATGCTGGTACTAACGTGTAAAGTTCTTCAAAGACTAAAAACTACCATACTGTCCAGAAAAATTATTTCTGAGTATATATAAAAAAGAAATGATATTAGTATGGTAAAGAGATAGCTCCAGTTCTCAGTGGATGGAGATTTGGGCTGCTTCTACGATTTAGCTATGACAAATTGTGCTGCTATAAATATGGGTGCACATACATCACTGTGATATGATGTTTTCAGATCTTCTGGGAAAATACCCAGAAGGGGAATAGCTGGGTTGAATGGGACCTCTAGACCTAGCTATAAAAAAAGACAATCTTGAGACTTTTATAGGTAAATGGTCACAACTAGAGACCATACTCATAAGTGAAATAAATCAGATGTGCATGCATAAGCAGCATATTGTATCACTGGTGTAGGAACCTGAAAGTGTGAATATAAATTAGGAGGTATGATAAACAGTGTGGAATCAAAGGAAACTGCTCGAAAGTAGTGAGAAGCTGGGATGGGGGAGAGAGAAAAGGAAGAAGGGGATAATTATGTATGTATGTATGTATGTATGTATGTATGTATGTGCAGGATAGATAACATAGTTGTACTACTGACTTATGTCAGTTTATTGTAAGGAACAGTTAATGATTAGTTGTTTGATCAGTCTTGCATGTCTATATTTGTTTTCCTTAGCATACACTTTGAAGTTATCAATATGTAATACAACAACCATTGTTAATTCCCTGTTACCTTTTCTGTAATCCAGTTTTGATTGTACTATTTTTATGCTACTTTGGAAGTGGCTGTTTGTTTGTTAATATGTTGTTGTTCTTTTACTTTTAAAATTAAAAAAAAGAGATAACTCTGCTGCCACATACATTGGAACATTATTCACGTTATCCAAAGCATGGAACCAACTGAACAGTAAATCATCAGAAGAACCAATTATCAAAACATAATATATATACCTAATGGAATGCTATTCGGTCATGAAAACAAAAGCGTACCATTTGTAACAACATGGATGAAAACAAAGGGCATTTCATTAAATGAAATAATCCAGATGCAGAAAGACAGATATCATATGGTGTTGCTTATATGTGGAACATTAATATCTTGATCTCACAGAAGTAGAAGGTAGAATGGTGATTTCCAGGAGCTTGGAGATGGGGGATAGGGTAGACTTGGAGAGCTGTTGGTTTCAGGGTAAAAAAAAAAAAAATCCATTATTCTCTTTAAATTAAAAAAAATCTTCAGTTAAGAGGAATAAGTTCCAGACATCTGTGAGACAGTAGGGTGAATGTAGTTAGTAACAGTTTATTGTATTCTTGAAGCACTGGTAAGAGAATAGATTTGTGTTCTCATCAGAAACAAATACATGAGTTAATGCATACATTAATTAGCTTGATGAGTCAATGAATCATTCCACCATACATATATACAGTGATAAGTACATATTTTGTATATTACAAAATAAATAAATGAAAATAAAATCAGGCAGACATATTTTAAGTTCAAACAAAAATAATTTTAGAAAAAAACATGTTTAACATATTTTAAAATGTCAATAAACAGATGTATGCAGATGGAAAATATGGGAATATAGAAAGCCATAATTTACAATTATTATCACTCCTTTACAAAGGTACTCATATTTAAAATAGTGGACTTGTTATTAAACACATGACAAGTCATATTTTAAAATATTTCAAAATATTTATGATCCTATGGGAATTTCAATGTCACCAGAAGATCAGGTATAGTCATAAAATGAATGATGGACAGTTTAGGTGACCATGAAACTCTTGATACTGCATTTACAACTTTTTGAACATCCATTTTGGGGTAAAGGGGCCGAAAACATACGTAAGATTTCCAAAGTGAGTCAATGGCTATAAAATTGCTTAGAAAGCATTAAGAATCTAGCTGTACAATCAAATAGCTTTGGATATTGGACTTCTGCTGTGAAAGGAAGATAACTTCATATAGTTTATTATTCAAAATCTCAACTGGAAAGCAGAATCCACACTACATATTTAAATAAAGGGGATTTAATTTAGGGGGTTAGTTGTGGTAATTTTGGGGGGGGGCTGTAAGAGAAAAACTATAAAACATCAATAATACAGTTTGGAAGAGGAGAAAAGAAAGAAGGTAAAAATATATATGCAACATAGCTAAGACAATTGTACTACTAATTTCTATTGGTTTATTGAAATGAACAGTTAATGCTTAAATTTTTTAAATCAATTTTGAATGCCTATAGCTGGTAATCTGAACAACTACTTTAAAGATAACAGTATGCAATATAACAACCATAGTTGATTTTCTATTATCTTGTTTTGAAATTCTGTATCATTTTTAATGTTCTTTTTTACTTGTTATTCTCTTTAAAATAAAAAAAAGCAAAAGCATCAAGAATACAGAGAGTGTAGGACCTACAGTGGTTTGACTTACAATTTATCAACTTTATGGTCGTGTAAAGTGTTGCACACTCAGTAGGAATTATAAGTTTTGAATTTTGATCTTTTCTCAGGCTGGCAATATGTTTTACCACACTCTCTTGTGATTCATGGCAGAGACTCTAAGCCACAGCTCCTAGTCAGCCATTCGATCATGAGATTAAACAACCCATATACTAAAGCATACTAGGTTGCTCAGCTAGGTTGTTAAATAGGTTGGGTGTGTCAGATGCATCTTCCACCTGTGATATTTTCAACTTATCATAGGTTTATCAGAATTTAGCCCCATTGTAAATTGATGAGCCATATTTCATACAAATGGCAAATAAATACATGAAAAACTGTTCAAAGTCATTAGTTATTTGAGAAATGCAAACTAAGACAACACTGAGGTTCCATCTCACCCCAGAAAGAACGGCTGTCATCAAGAAATCAACCAACAACAAATGCTGAAGATACTGTGGGGAGAAAGGAGCGCTTCTCCACTGCTGGTCGGAGTGTAGACTGGGGCAGCCACTGTGGAAATCAATCTGGAGATCAGAGGTCCCATTCAACTCTGCTATTCAGAGACAATAAATTCTGGGGAAGCTACTACTCCTAGGAATGGAGAGCCAAAGTAATGAAACCACAGTCCAGAAACTTGAAGATTTTAGGAATGGCTTTAGAGATCTGTTGTTCAAAACTCTGGAAACAGAGCAGCTATGCAATCTCTAAAGCGGATAATAAGGCTGTTTCTGAAGGCGTTTCATGAAGCTTGACGCTGGAACATAGAAGCACTGAGATGATTTTGTTACAAATAAGGAAGGACTCTCTTTTCCCTTTACTTTTCCTAATGCCTCTCTACTGCCCCCTCTTGGCAGAATGAGATAGGCACCCAGCTGAAATTCAGCAAAGCAAGGTTAAGTATATAAAACTAGATTTGAATGAATAACTTTCATGCCATGTATTTTAGAGCCGCACTAAGCATGTGACAGGAATTCCTTTTTTTAAAAGGTATATTGCATATGCTTACATTAGTACTTCAGTGATTCTTTTATTTCAGAGAAAATAGAAAGCATGCAGATCAAAACTGAACCTTAACAAAATCCTATGCATATTTTCAGAAAAAGTTTCTGACATTTTCTTAAAGATGCACAGGAGGACAAAGGTCACTGCTTCAGTGGTGCATTGGGAGTTAGACGGAGGCATTATTATCATTCTGCTTTGCTAAACTAAAACTGTGAGTGCTGAGATTAATTTGTACTTTAAGCATCCATGGGCTCCAGATGAAGGTGAATGCTCAAATTTTTTCTGAGTAAAAACAAGGAAAGGAGAGAAGAATCTGGAGATTAAATACATGTCCAAAGAATAAGTGATTTTCCTTGCAACCATCATTCCAAAATCCTCAAGTGAAGCAGATGTACTAGTGATACATATCACTAGTGATAAATATCAGATTCCTAGGAATCTGAACACCTGGTCAGAAAAATAAAACCCAAATTGACCAGCCGTTTGAACGTTGTGTTCTTATAGACAGACTTAACCTTACATGTAAGCTGTGGTAATATTTTGTCAGATAACCACCAGTTTCATTCAGACCACAAATAGGTAGGTGTGGGCTGTGTTAGGAGTGAACTCAGCAGGGTATTCAGTCAGCCAGGAGAGGAGAAGCATCAGAGCTCTGCACAGCTCTGATACCTGCAGTCTACATGCCTATACACTGATGGCTCCAACACTACCTTGTCCGATTCTTCCTTTCTACATGAACTGTCCTACTCTGAGAAATTTGTTGCTATCCTTCCATGGTCGCTTAATCTTTATATTGCAGTTTATTATTAATTATAAAACAAAGATTATGATGCTTACAATTCTTAAAATGCCTCAATATCTATTACTATATTTAAACATTCCTCCAGGCTAGTAAAGTCGGAATAATTCATGATTTCACTTTCCTTTACAGGTAAGGAAATTTAGGCATAGAGGTAAGTGATATTTTTAAGAACGTCATTTTAATGACTCATCAAAGACTTAAACCCAAGCATTCAAATTTTAAAGGCTGTGATGTTTTTACTTAAGTAACTGGTCACCTCATACATTTATGTCTTCCTCAGTCATTCTTAGCAGTAAAGACACATGAAAAAAATCTATGCTTCTAATGTACGTGGACAATACTAAATAATATATCCTTCTCTAATGTAGTTAATAATGCACATTTGAATATTAAAGACTCTTGCAGTGTTTATCGGGAAAAATCTGCAGATATTTGTCTGATCCAGAATATTCCTACTGTGACCACAGATCACTAGCTGTTATGGAGTACCTGATTCCATCAAATATGGTATTTGTGGTTCATAAACCACTGGAGAAGTATTGCCTCATTCCATATCCTGACCCTTGATCTTTCAAAATCAAAATTCCTCTCCTTCGTAGATTGCTGCACAACTATTGGTTGTATTCAGGCAAGGGCTTTGGCTAGCTGGGAGAATTTTTAAATTTTGTTATGTATTGCCACATCCAGCATATTCTTCCAGTGGGCCTAATGACCAGGGACAATGGTATTAATGTATAACAGAATTACTTGCTAGCAATATATCCAGAGCTGATGATGCAAGTTGATTTGTTTATCTTTCAGTCTATGGTTATTAATTGTTTATCAGACTTGAGTACTTTTAGTGATTCTCTTCTATAAAATGACCATCATTGAGTCAAGTTATTTGTGATGAGGTGGTTTTTAGTAGCTTCTCAGAAGTGTTAATAAGAAACGAATTAGGCAACACAGCTGGAGAGAAAAACAGAAAAATAGTGATGGGCAATGATAAAGAAACAAGGGGAATATTTCACCCAATAAAAGTGGCAAAATTTCTACCTATAGTATTTAAACTATCTGTGTTCCAAGTTATTTGGATCTTGACATTGCAAAAAAATGGAGGAGTGATTCCTTGAATAATTGTTTTTTCCCTGGTTACGTATGAAGGCGGTGGAGGATCCAGCAATGAGTAAGATTAATTCCTTGCCTTAAATTTCTTTTACCCTAGTAACAAAGAGATAGACATGCACATTACTTCCCAACTGCTCTATAAGACAAATACTACTGAACTATGAGCCACAGAAAGGGAAAATAAATTGTCATGACATGGTGATTGGGAACGCTTCCCAGAAGACCTGACATTCAAATTATGGTCTGAAAAGAATAGAAAATCTCTCGCTCACCAGTATCATCTTTGCTATTCTGCCATTTGTTCATCAAATATCAGCGTCATTGATCTTCTCTCTTTTCCCATCTCATGGCCTTTATATATACTATTTCCTCTGCTTAAAAATCTTACCTCCTTCTTTGCATATGGGTAGTTCTGTTCACTTCTTAAGTCTTGGCTTAACTGTGACTCAGAGAATGTGGGATGTGGGCTACAGGTATGTGTGAGATTGTAGAAATAAAAGACTTTTATTTCTAGACCTCCCAAAATGTATGGATAGGAATCAAAGGATAGGCTACAGGGTAACAGTTCAAGTAGGATCAAAATATATTGCCTTGAGGAGTGCATACTCTGGCCCTTGTTCTCCCCATGCTCTGATTAATTACTTAGGTTAACTTTAAATTCAGTTATGTAGCAGACAACTCTATTCTTTCTGTGTCCTATGCATGAATGCCTGGACACATGTCCTTCTTTTACCCGTTATCCTTGTTTCCTGTCTCTATCAATAAAAAGCAACAGAAACTTTAGTTCATGTGCAATTTCTTTCCTCAGATTTTCTAATGCTGAGGATGGTTGGGTAGAAGCAGAATCTCTGGACCTCTCAGAGGTAAAACTGGATTTGGACTCTGTGTAATTTCTCATCCTTTGCATCACCAATGTCATGAATAATGATAAGAGAAAGTTTCTGGATGCTTCCTTCCCTGGAATAACTTATACCTGTACATTGTTCTTTCTCATGGCATTTTGATTATTGCATTCATAATAGATATCATGGTCACTGACTATTTAACTTTTACGTGTTCATTTGTTTTCCACCTTATTTTTGAAACTCCCTGAGATCGCTAAGTGGGTCTGTTTTGTTCAGTGCTGTGGCTCCATATCTCTTTCAGCGGTTTGCATCCAACAGAGACTCATCACTGATGAAGAGAATGAAGGAAGCAAATGGGGTATCCCAAGGTAAACGAGAATCACAAGCAAAGGCTTTTGAGGTAAATCTGAATGGTGGACATGTTAATGGTAGTTTGTAAATTTTAAGTGGGATCCAAACCCATTTCCACTCACAAGAGGAGAAACTGAAATGTAGTCAGGGATGCAGGCATTTCGCACAGGAAAGGGAGAAAACAGAAAGTAGTATTTACTACTTCTGAGGTGAACAGAAGCAGTAAATACCTGACTCTAGATAGCATATTTGCTTTTTTGGATCCATATTCTTTTGCCCCATGCAATTAATATGGAAGCCAGGCCTGAGCTTTCCTTACAGAAAGAGGTACCTTTGTTCTGGATTTCCAGTGCTGTCTTTGGAACAGTTCTTCTCTTTTATGTGCGAGGTGAATTTTCCTGGGTTTAGCTTTCCATGCCTTCCAATGCCATCAGAAGTTTATTTTTTATTTGTTTATTTTTTTATCGGAAGTCTAGAACCTCAGTGGACAGGATTGTAGTGTCAGCCTGGACCAAGCATGGATTTGAGCTGATTCTGACTTAATATCTTAGGCTGCTGATAATGAGAACTTTCATGCTGTACATGGAGTCCACTATAGCTCATCAGGACTAAGAATGTACATAAGATTTTGGAGCAAACTCAGGTAAGATAGGGATAATCATGGCTGATGTGAATTGAAATCTAGTCATATATGTCAGGTACTATGCTCAAAACATGTGAACTTTCAAACTAATTTCATGGAGCAGTATGTTATGTAGTAAGACTTCTATTATTTCCATTTTGTTATTTCTACATCTGAGAGGTGAGATAGTGTAAGGCAGGCTTTCAGGAGGGTTGGGCTCTGTAGCTTGAGTGTTTAGCCTACTGTTTATCTGCATATCTGCAGTCCCAATAAGCAACTAGCTGAAGATGCTGGGATTGGGATTGCAGACATAGTTTCCTCATGGTCTAAACCCAAGAAACAAGACCTGTAGGTGGTCCACAGGAGGTGAGTAAGGTGCAGACTGTACACCAGGTAGGACTGATATTGGAGGACTCTGAACATCTAGCTAAGAGTTTTAGATTCTTTTGCTGGAGAAATGGAGTCACTAGGGTTGTTTGAGCAGGGAAATATTTTGCAAGAGAGCAAAGGGACAGAAAGTTGCAGTCGAGGGGATGGAAATTATAAACAGGCACAGAATTCTATAGCAAGAGTTCATGGAAAACAAAGGAAGGTTATGGTGAAGGAGAAGAACTGGAGAGTCATTTTAGGGTAGAATTGATAGAACTTGGCAACCAATTGAAATAGAAAGAGCTGCTTCTTGTCACTTAGTAATGAAATACACATCTCTGCATCCCACCAAATACACTTTTAAAGATTGGTCTGTATTTACTTAACATCCCGACTTTACCAAGAAATACGAATTGGCTTTATCTCTGAAGAAGCAAATATTCCCGGGCTACTCTGATTTATAGGCTTGCTGTTAAGAAATAGCCGTTGATGTTAAAATGAAGTTAAATATATATGATACCGTACATGTGCTTCTGTACCCCTGTTTGTATGAGGCTACACTAAATTTATTTTTATGTATTTAGAATATGATATAATGGCTTTATTAATTTAATATTTATGCTCCACCAACCTCTCTGAAGTATTTTAGAGGTAAATTTAATAAGTAGAGAAGAGATAAATTAAATTAAAACTGATTTAAAGGAATTAAATTGAGAAGAGAGTAAATGTTTCTCATTCTTTTGAGTTGAGCTACCTGGGTAATAAAATGTCTAAAAATTGTTTATGTTGTATATGTACTTGTGTATCTATGCACCTACATATAGTTGTTATTTTGCTTTTGTTGTTATTGAATATTAAAATTAATATTAATTAATTAATGAACACCTACTAGAATCAGGTATTAGATTTGATTCTGAATTCTCTGGTCACTAGGGTAAAAGAAAAGCACAATATAACTTCCATTATGTGACTAAATAGAAGATATATTTGTTCTAATGCACAAGCTTTCAGCATAGCAAGGAAGTCAATGAAGAAGTTGTTTAATGCACCTTGGGATAAGAAAGTTTGAAGTGAATAATGTGAATTCCTCCTCCTGCTGTTTCCTGCTAAAAGAAATTTGTTTGATTGATGCATATTTTTTGTATATTAAAAATTTGGGACATGGCCAAAGCAGATACACAGAATTACCAAGTTATAGTAGAAGGGCTCAGTAGTGCAGGAGGACAACTGTAGGTTGGTGGCTAATATCATGAGTTTTAGCAGTAATTGCACTCTCTCTACCTAGGAAAATGGAATTAGTAATAATGATGGTAGAAATACCTGAAAAGGGGGATGTTGTGATGATTAAATTAAATAATGAATAGTACTGTTCTTAATATAACATCTGCTACAGAGCATTTGCTGCAATTGTTCAAGAGTTGTCCCCAAATTAGAGGATGTCTGACTGTATGCTTGTGACATAGATGCAACTGTTAATCCTGATATGTGAACTACTTTAGAGAAAAAAATTCCCAGCACATTAGTACAGCACACTTCTAAGTATGTCTGGGAGTGTCACTGAGACGTACCGTGGGTGTTATGTATGGTCTTTGGTCCACTCTGCTTTGACATGTCCAGCTGCTCTGCTCCCCCTCCCTTATGAACTAAGCAGGTTTGCTCCATCACGCCCTTCTGCCATAATGTTCCTGCATTGGGACCAGCGACTGTGAACTGAATCTCCCCAAACCATGAGCCAGTTTAGACCTTTCCTCCTTTAAGTGGTGAGTATTTGGTATTTTATCTCAGTGACAGGGAAGCTAACGCAGAGAACTAAGATGTGATGTTGCTGCTGTTACTGTATCTGACTGTGAGGTGCAGAAGCCACTGGAACTGATTTATTTTGAAAGGTTTGGAGAAGTGGCTTAGAGAATCCCTAGAAGGTTGTAAGAAGAACCTGATGGATGATCCTAGTCAGAAGTTAGAAGACCAGAATGCTCATAGGAATGTAGCTACTAAGGACAAGCTCAGGAAGTTGCAGGTGGGAATAAGGAGCCCATTTGCATGTGGACTAGAGGCTATGTATGCTATACTCTGGCAAATAACAAATTGTCTACATTTTGCCACTTTCTACAGAATTTTCAGGACACTGGGATTAAGGGTGTTGGACTAATTAATCTAGCAGAGGAAATTTCAAGACAGCCCAACATTCAGGATGTGGTGTGGATATTGTGCCTATTGGTAGTGAGGTATTGTCATATTGGTAGTGAGGATTGGGGGCAAAAGTAAAGCAGAAAAATTTGAAAGCTTAAAGTTTGGTCCAGATGGAACCATGTGTATATCTGGGAACAAATGAATTATGGCTGTAAAATATACAGTGGCACTTCAGTTCATGAACACTTTTGGTTGCAAAGAGAAGGTTTTGGGAAATTTTGTTTTCAAACAGAAGGTTTTGGGAAAATTTTGTTTTCATTTGCGAACTCCATCAGGTGATGAACATGAGTGTGGCCATCTTCCCATAGGAACACAAATGTGTACATCTTTCTCAGAATTATGTAATGAATTAAATTTGTGAAAGGAGGCATCACTGTGTTAGCTCCATTAAGAGGAAAGTACTTCTACAAATACTTGTATAGGAGAAAGAAGAAAGATGCCCCAAGACATGTGAGAAATCAACAATACCCCACTCATGCAGGTTCAAGGGTTAAAAATTGTTAAACTTTCATTTGAGAAGAGATTCCTTGGGACTCCTGCTCAGGCAAGGTCTCCTGTAGAATTGATTTCTCAAGATTCAGCTCACTGTGCTTAACCATGCAGTTACTCAGAACTTGCTATAGTCATTGTCCAAGAGGGTCCACGCAGCAGATCCTGGCATCATCCATGTGATACTGCTTTCACTAGCATGCAGAACACAAGTTTTGGGGTGAGGGAAACTTTCACTCAGATTTCAGAGGAAGACCTGAGGGGTCAATCAAGGATTTCCTGACAGGGCAGTGCATAAAGCTGCAGGATGAAGATACAGGTGCAGTGAAACCCCCAGGAAGTTGGATATGCCAGCAATGTGGAACATCAGCTGAGGAGTTGTGAGTTATGAATGAAGCCAGCCCAAAGGGTAGGTCTCAACTGGCAAATCCAAGGGGTGAGACTACTCATTGTCTTTGAAACTCACATTTTACCATCATGTGCCCCAGATGCTGAACATGGAGCTACAAGATTTAATGTTTACTCAGCTGGTTTTCAACCTTGCTTTAACCCAGTTCTTTTATTAACCCCATATACCTCCCCCTATTCCTTCTTTAGAATACTTACCTGTGCCAATGTATCTTGGGATTATGTAACTTTCTTTTTTTTTTTTTAACAGAGTTTCACAGCTAAAAGTTTGCTGAAACTCTTGAGACTTTTGGGAAGGGATAGTGCATTCTCATTTGTATGCAGGATACCTGTGCCATGTTAGGTGGAATTATTTACTTGTTATTGTATTCATTTAAAGATTAAGTATGGCTTAAGGAGATGTGGTTGGGTGTGAAGCCAACAGGAGGTGGATTGTGGCCATTCCTCCTGATATGTGAACTTTATTGGATTAAGAAACAACTAGTAGTAGATCAGCAGAAATGCTCCTAGGTGAGCTTAGGTCGGTCATTCAGGCACAGCCTTGACTACGCTATATGGCTTCTCACTTGTTTCTGGTACCTGTCTCCAGCTCTACCCTCCAGCTTAGGCCACTAACTGAGCAGCTTTGCTCCATCGTGCCACTTTCCCATGATTTTTCTATCTTGAAGTCAGATGACTAAGGACTGAATCTCCTAAACCATGAGCCAAATGAAACCTTTTCTCCTTTAAGTTAAATATTGAGAATTATGGTTCAGTGATGAGATATATGACTACTGTAAAATGCGATATTCTTAGAGTCACTCTCCTCTTGCATTGTTCCTCTCCCCTCCTCTACTTACGTCCATTAAATAAATAGGTATGCACAGTATAGTGACACTGGCAATGAAGGTTACTTGATTTTCCATTTGGGGGCCTCTTCCCCCAAAAGCCTATGTACTGCAGTAATTCTGTCTTAGAGTACAGCTCAGGATGTCTTTACCTATTTTCCATTGGGAGTGTGCCTGTGACAATTTGTGTAAATCTTAGTCTCTCCTGTGGACTGTAAGTGACTTCAAGAAAAGGATGATGGCTTCCTTTTTGAAATTCAACTCATTCCACATTTAACCCATTGGAGCAGTCCTGTGTGTTTCAGGCCTTACAATACGGCAGTGAACAAATGAACTAAGATATTGCCCTCATACAGCTTAACTTTTAGCAGAAGCAACAGATCAAACAACCTAATGGATGAACATGTCAGAAAATAAGTGTTATGAGGAAACTTAAAAGGGCCAAGCGGCTTTCAGTGAGTAGGGAGCTTACTAATTTAGGGATCTGCCAAGGATGCTCAAGAGTGATAACTGGAGAAAGCACTGAATGGTGGAAAGAAGTTAACCCTACTGCAACCAAGGCTGAAGAAACTCCCTATAGGGAAGGACAGGGGCGAGGCTCTGAGGTCTAATGAGCTGGCAGTTTTCACAGGGAGCAGATGAATGTGGCTGGTGTATAGGGAGAGAGGAAGTAGAATCATCTGAAGCCGGAACAGAGCTGGTCTAGGGAAAGAACTACAAACACCAACAAAGAGATGGAGTGTCCACAGTTCCTCAGGTAGCACCTGGTTCAGGTCTTCATGATGTGCATAACTGATCACTGTCATTAGGTCTTGACAGAAATAACACCCCAAACAGGTATTTGAAAAACACCTCCCAACTTGGTTTTCACTTTCATCTTGAGAGGCAGGTTATTAGGAATGCCTGATTTACAGGCAACAGTCTACAATGTACAAAGTTTTGCAGAAATCAGATTGCTTTTAAATATTTATGTTAGGATTTGAGTCTTTCCCTTCAAAATTTAGGCCTTGGATCTCAACCCCTCTCAATTCTGTGGTGACCTCTGCTTCTCCTGTCAATTTAAACCAATCTTATGTGTGGGTCTGCTAGGACATGGGGAGTAGGTTTCAGTCGTTCTTTGGTTTAAGTTGTTGAATGTGCAGGCATTGCATCTTTTCCACCCTCACTAAAATGAGCAACAGCTACAGCTTATTTAGTATTTACCACTAACTTTATCCAAGAAACATGCCAAGCACTTGGTATATACCATCAAATGTCCTTCTCCTGATAATACTAAACGATGTAGGCGTAAGTATTACCTTCACTTTTTTAGATGAAAATAAAATGGCTGCTCAGAAAGTTAAAGTAACTTGCCCAAGGTCACACAGCAGGGAGCTGGAATTAACTCACATGCAAGGCTGAACCGACTCTTAACACTTTGATGTCCAGTTCCATGACATCACTTGCTAGAGAAAGGGTCAGGCATTGTGGAGCACAGGATGGAATCAGACTGAATTCCTGACCTTGAGAAGGTCACTATGTAGATGAGAAATCCCCCTTAGGGTAGCTCAGTATCTGTTCTCCAGCACCGTCCTCTCACGTGAACTGAAAACAGCGTTTGGTTCAGTTTGATAATTCAGCACGTTAGCATCTGTGGCTGTAAAGGAGGGAGTGGAAGCGGAGCTGGACAGGAGGAAGCCATCTGAGGCTCAGGATCAGCTCCAGCATCTTGGGAGGGAGGGGATAAGAACTAAAGACTGCATGAGCAGTTAAGAGTCTCCACTTTGCCATGGGAGATAGTGGAAATTCTGATTTCCCCAGACAAGACTATTGAACCACAATCCAGGGTGAGGTTATTTATATTCCCTTAACAGCCTTGTTTACACAACCTGCCTGGATGCAAATCAGCACATGGAAGTGGTGGAGGCGGCGAGGTGTGCAGCTGGAAGGGATTGGGGGATTGGTTTTAGTCATGTAGTGTTAACACAGCCACACATGACTGCCCACACTTTTGCAGCTAAGGGAGAGAATGAGAACATGCAGTCCCCAGGACACTTGCCCAGTCCTGCCTGAGCCAGAGATAATGCAAAGAGTGGAGTGGACTTTGATCATCCCAGTCCGTTCCTTCCTGACTGCCCTTAACTTTTCTTTTCCAGTTGCATCACTCATCACAGCTCCCATCTTCTTTTTTTGAATGCACCCTCCATTCCGGAGGCTCCTGGCTCTGGATGCATCCTGCTGTTTCACGCTTGTGTGCTCTGCCCAGGCAGATCCCTCTCCTCAGAGTGCCCTTTCCTCTCTTTTGCAGAGAGTATGTTATGTGTACCACTGGTGGGGCACCAGATGGCTTGAAGTAGTACATCAGCAGAATTCTTATTGTATGCAAATATTTATTGTGTTAGACTTGAGTCAATTTAAACAAGGTACTGAATATATAATAGTACAAGGAGATATAGTCAGGGCAAATACTTTGATGATAGTATAGGGATTACTGCCATTTGGGAAACACTGCTGTTATTTATCTAGCACAATCTGCCTTTTATAGCATGGGAGACAGGATTGGAATTTGTTTCTTTCCATTTACAGTGTCTGCCCCAACCTTTGAAATTTACACATCTGGATATAAGGTCTTCCTTTGCGTGCATGGCCCGGGGTCCCATGTGGACATCAGAACTCTGTCTCTCAATCCCAAACCTTGTCATCGCCAGTGGGACATAGCAACTCTCCCAGGAAAACTCACTGTATTACTAGATTCCTTCCTCTGTCTCTTCTCTTTCTTCTCTTCTCCTTCCCCCTCTGTACCTTTCTTTCCTTCCTATGCCCCCCTCCTCAACACCTGGCAAGAAATAGCCTTGCTAGGTTCTTTCCCTTTATTTCTTCTTTCTCTCTTTCTCTTTCTGTCCCTCTTTACCTTTATTTCCCAACCTTTGAAATTTACACATTTGGGAAGCACTGTTCTCTAACCCTTCACCCTACCCCTTGGCAATGGATAACTTTTTTCCATCTCTACAATATGTGTCAATTTGTATTATATAAATAAATCATGTAACTTTTAGAGTTTTTTTTTAAAAATTCAGTTTAATTCCATTGAAACTCATTCAAATTATTGTGTGAATCACTGATAGCCTCCTTTTCATTACTAGGGAGTATTCCATGCTGTGTCTGTTGCACAGTTTAACTCCCCACCGACCGCAGGACGTTTTGGTTGTTTATAGGTTCTACCGTTATAGATAAAGCTGATGTGGACAGTCATGTAGAGGTTTTTGTGCAAACATAAGTCTCCATTTCTCTGACATAAATGTTCAAGTTCCATTGCTGAGTTGCATTATAGTGTGTTATTAATTTCACGGCAATGTGAGGGACTTGATCTCAGATTGATTACACAAGTTTCACCTCCACCAGCAGGGTACAGAAGTTCTCACTTCTCCATATTCTTACCAACACCTAATGCCATCCCTATGTTGTCATTCTGATAGCACAAAGGGATAATCTACTGTGGTTTTAATCCATATTTCCTTAACAGTCAAATGCACTTCCATGCACTTATTGTGCATACGTGTGCAGACACATGTGTGCACAGTCAATGAGTGGGACAGTGCGGTGAGGATGGTGGGAAACAGGAGGTTTGGAATGGTGCCAGCATTGTTCGTAGCCCTGTGGTCCAAGATGAATGCTGGCTACTGACTCTGGCTTCTCTGACCCAGGTTTGGTCCTTTCTTGGGAACTAGTACAGAACTTTGCATTGCTTTTGAGGCATACTTTGGGCTTCTATCCATTGTTAAAATTCACTATTGTTCCTGAATTTCAAACTCACCTCAGCCTAGGTTTCCTAAGGAACCATCAGGGAAAGAACTACAGATTTATAAGCATGGCACTGAATCATGAATTAGGAAAATGGTGACGAGCAATGAATTTTGCTACATAGTCTTCATTGTAGCCAGTAATCTCTCTATAGTATTATTCACAGTTAGGCAGTTAAAATTGACATTCCTCACTATTTACCCCAAGCCCTTGTTAGCATAAAGCATCCTCCAGCCTACCTGTGATTCAATAAATAGGCATGAAAAGGGTCTATCGTACTCAGCAAACCTATTCTCTGAGGTGTTTTCCCCCCATAGAAAATAAAATGAGTATTGTTGCATAGGCATAAATTGGACCAGAAAGAAATCTTTTGAAATCTTGCTGTTTTTGTGGATGTCTTATGAACTTTCATGTGTTTATCTCTAAGCTAGCCTGACACACATTGTGCTGTGTTAGCTAAATGTTAAAGTCACCCCTGATTCACCCAGACAAGAGTGGTGTTTTCCAGGCAATGTGAACTTAGCGTAAGCTCTATATGTAAAATCAATTCTAAAGGACAGAGACAGATCCATGCTTCTTGCCAAAGGGAGGAGAGGGAGGGCTTTTCAGGGCAGCTCTAGAGAGCAGCTTGTGTTTTTGCCATATCTCCACTCTTTCCTCCCAGGACTGATTACCAAATGGGAGTTGATGTAGGATACACATGTTTCACAAGATTGTAGTAAGCATGAAGAAGCCTAAAAAGGCACTTCAAAACCTAGTCTTTGGGGGATAAGAAAATTGAGCCCCTGAGAATAAAAGATTTCCCAGAGTCACACCATTTCCTCTGAGGAAGCCCCCAAAGAGAAGGCTCAGCACATAAATTCCGCCTTCAGGTGGTAGAGTGTGAAAGTCTGGCTTTCTTACTCCCTTCACCAAAGAGCCAAAGACACAGCAGCTTCCTAAGCTAGCAGTGTTGAACACAAAACAACAAAAAGTCAATGTTAAAGTTTAACTTGGGGCAAAAACTGCTATACTTTGCAATTTAAGTCCCTTAAAGGTCCATCTAGTGAGGGCTTGGTTGTCTGCATGACATTTACTGGGAAGTGGTGGAAACTTTAAGGGGTATATGTTCTCGGAACATGTTCTTTAAGGAAATTGCACGGCCAAATTTACTTGCTCGCTTTCTTTTTTGCTTCCTGTCCCACAGGTGGTTTTTCCCTGCCATGGTCACCCTCTATGATGCGCTTCCTTGCCACAGGCCCAGAAGAAATAGGACCCAGCAATCATGAACTGGAACCTCCAAATCTGTGAGCCAAGATAGACCTTTTATCTTTTTAAGTTAAATATCTCAGATATTTGTTATAGCAATGGAAAACTGACTAATGTAGCAACCAAATTATTTTCAAAATGATAATAATAAAGGATATTACCCAGGAGGGGAAGGGATTGAGAAAGAAAGAGAAATCAAGATATAGCGTATACAGGTACAACTTCCCTATGATAAATATGATCTTTGTGTATATCTAAATTGTATCAAACTTAATCTTTAAAAAAGGAAAATAACTCTCTTAGTGGTTTCATAAGCTGTGATCTTCAGAACAGGCAATGGGCTTTGAGAAGAAGGATGATCTTGAGAAATCCAAAGTTAAGTCTAGAGACTTGATTCATTTACAGAGATAGTAAGAAGGAAGACTGGATGCTTGAAATCATTTTACTGCTATGACACCAGAGAAGGCTATTGTATTGCATTAATAAAAGGACCACATGATGAAAACTATTCTGTAGTAGAGGAAACAAACCGGAAGAGAACACATAAACACACCTGGTGTAGAAACTCTTCATTGCAGCAGTGCTTGTTTTGAAAATGTCTCAGCACCAGGTCATGGAATTCATGAATAAAATCCTTTCCTTATTTTGACTCAAAAGGAATAAAGATTTATTGCCTTTCTAACCAGGGAAACAGTATTGACCCGGTGGCTATTTCAGATTTTTAGCACTGTGGGCAAGAATATTTATTGCTTTTAATTACCATAAAGTAGCAAGGATCTTGTTTTAATAGATTTTTCTCCCATTTCCCCACTCTTGCTTTGTAATTCTATGTGTAGGAAAGAAGAAAAATGCTATTTCAATGTTAAGTAAAAATTCTCAGACAAAGATGATAAATTAAATATGACTAAGGCTTGTTTTCAATCTCTTTCTATTTTCTTCTCAATCCTAGAGAATCAAAATAGTGTTGGGAGTGGGGTGTCAGAGGGCCTGGCTCTAGTTTGCTGCCTGATCTTGTGCTTCTTTGAGGCAAGAGATAAGGGTAGTAATACAGGCTTTGGCTTATGGGGAATTCTTTCCCTTCTCAGCCCTCAGTTTTCTCACTTGTAAAATGGGGATAATAATCTTTCTTTGCAGAGTCATCCCCATGTTAAAATGGGATAACTGATTCTCAAAAGTCCTTAACAGGGATCATAATATATAATTCTTCAACAAAAAAGTCAGTTTTTATAATTGTGGCTATCAGTGCCAGATTCTCTTTCTATACACACACACACACCCTTTGTTTTTCTGCATACAGACCTGCACAAACACACACACTCTTTTTCTCGTCTCTTCTGTCTCTGGATCTTGTCTCTCTCCCTCAGGAAAAAAAAAAAAAACGCACCATTTTCTTATTCTGCATCCCAGGAAGAATTCTTCAGATAGTCATTCAGTCAGCTGTGTTCTCTGTATGAGTTCCACAGGGTCTTGTGTGGACAAAGCAAGGGACTTCTAGTAACTGCAGGTCATGTGTTAACAGCTAACATTCCATGTGATAGTAGAATAATAATTTCTTCATTCCATGCTGCTAATGAATAGCCTGAATCCTGGAAAACAGTAATATTTGGCTCTATATAAGAGAAGAACACAATAGGGGGTAGGATTCTAGAGTTTTTTATTGACTCAAGGTCCAGTGGGATTATGGGTGTGAGTGCTACACCCACCATGCACTGGGTGTAGCAGGGTGGGTAGCCTACATACAAGATAAGGGAGGGAAGGAGACCTGCTGTTACTGCTCCTCCCTTTTTACTCTTGTTACTTTTGCTGTCTTCCACCATGAACTGTTGCCCTCTGCCATGTGCCACCCTGCCTTGGAGCCAGAACAAGTATGGACTGAAACCTCCATGAACTGTGAGCTAAAGAAATCTTTCCTTCCTTCATTTTGGGCATCAGGTTTTTTTCTCAGCAATGAGAGAAAAGTAACCAAGACACCACTGTTGTAACACATTGGATATGCTCTTTCTGTAGCTTGCGTACTTCTCTTTCCCAGTAACTTAGGCTCATACTCCTTGCTGAGGGGTCTATTTTGTAAAAAGCCTGGATGTGATAGGAGGCAATCGTGACTTATGTGTGCCACTGGGTAGGAGGAAGACAGGAGAATCTGTCCACCAAGGTGGTAATGGAAACAAAACAATGCACTACTATTACCATCTGTTATTTATTTAGTGTCTATAAAGTGTCAGGCACTTTGATAAGGCTGAGGCACTGAGTCATAATCTCTTTATAGAAGACTGCATGAGTTTCATTACTCACAAGCCTTCTAACCTTGGGCAGTTTACTTACTTTTCCTGAGCCCCAACATCCTCTTCAGCACATTTGGGATAATAGCTACCTTAAAAAGTAGCAAATTCTTGTAAGACTTGTAAAATAGTACTGGTCCATAGTAGCCTCAATATGTGTTAACTATGTTTATGTTTACTACTGTTCTAATCTTATGTGGCCCATATAACAGCCCCAAATAATCAAATTAATTGTCCTCACCTTTTAATTGGCCAAGGTCACACAAACAGTGAGAGCCAGAATCAATCCCTTCCTGTGTATGCTGAGCATGCATTGTCCATCCTCTCTGTGGGACATGCTGATAGCTCCATAGATTCAAGGTGAAAAAAAAGACAATGTCTGCCCTTAGGGGGCTTACGGTCTAATGAAGGAGGTATGTCATGAGTAATTATAAAAAAAGGTGGAGAAGATAATAATAGACATGTACGCCGGGTAATAAGGAGTTATGGAAGGAGTAGCTGACCCAGCCTGGAGGATGGAATAGAGACAGTGGAACTAAGTTCACAAATGCCGCCTGAATCTCAAGGGATACACAGGACAAGACCATTGGAAAATGTTTTTAGATGGAACACCAGCTCAGAAGTGCTGTTGGATATTAAAGTAGAAAGTAAGAGAGAGCCCACTTCACTCCAGAGCCCAACAATGTATCACCCCATCTCAGGCATTCTGCCCCACACATTCAGCCCAATTTGAGGTATGCTTTTCTTCCTACTTTAATTCAAAGAGAGAAGTCGCTTATAAAGATGGTACAGATGAGTGTTCATCTTCTGTCCCTAAATGTTTGACATGGCATGAGCCTCTAATCTTGGGTCTCAGTGTTCTCTTCTGTGACATGGGAACAATAAGTATACTTATTCATGGGATAATTGGTAAGGTTCAGTAGGATAATGCCTTTGAGGTTTACTTACCAATATCAAAGCCAGAATCTACCAATGAACGGGGAAGATGAAATTTAAGCACTTTGAATTATTGCTGTTCTTTTCTGTTGAGAAAATTCTGGAGAACAGATACTTCCATGTTGATTTTCCACAAAGGAAACAGGAAGTTCATGCACGAATTGTCATGGTACTGCCCACAGTTAAAGGCATAAATGCAGAGTGAGTTAACGTTTGCTGATTGGGAATCACCTGGTCCTCCTCACTGCCCTATATGGCTCGACCAGGCCAAATTTTAGGTCTACACTTACAAAATCTGACACACACAACAAGAGTGAAAGCATGTCTCTATTGTTTTCCTGAGAAACTACGTTGAAGATATCAATACATCATACAACAACCATTGTTAAATTCCTACCACTTTGTCTGTAACTCTGTATTGTTTGTATTGTTCTTATGCTATTTTGTAAATGGATGTCTGTTTGTTAATATGTTTTTTCTTTTATTTTTAAAATAAATCAAAAGAAAGGGTAAAAGAATCAGATTATGAAAGGGTTTTGGATTTGTAAAACTTAAAGGGATGGAAATATCTCAGAAAATTCAAGAGTGCTAAGTTACCAACAATGAAGGAAATTCTTCCTAACGAACTCCCATTTACTTAATGATTGTTATCAATGATAAGCATGTTATGTTAAGCATCACTTAAAGAGATACAGCATAATAAATAGCACCCATTTTATAACAGGGAGGAAGGAAGGGAAAAAAGCAGGATGGCAAGTAGAGAATTAAGAAGCTGATTTCTGAAAGAAATGAAACAAGAATGGAAATGGAAGCTCAGAAAGAGTGAGAGATGGGAAAGAGGAAAGGAGGGAGGAAGTAAAAGAAAGAGAAAGAAAAGGATCTCAAAACAGAACATACAGAGTGAAAAGGGAGAAAGAGGAAGGAATGTAAGGAAAATAGATTTAAGACAAAGTAAGGAATTAAAGACAGCAGCTGAAAAGAAAATGATTAGAGAAAGAAAAGAGGAGGGAAGGAAGGCCATACGCCGTTTCATCTTGATTCCCGCAGTAACGGAGTCTGTGGTTTGCCTGGTGCATCTTGCCTAAAGAGTTCAGCAATGATTTTAAAGCAACAAGGTACAGCTGTCTTCTAACCTGCCTGTATCCCACTGCCCCTGCTGGGAAGACAGTGATGTTTTCTGCAGGCTGGAACAGGGTAGAGATGCTTCTTTTTTCCTTGCCTAACAACTCACCCTTGGAAATGCTGCTCCATGTTCTTGCCTTTCAATTCTTTGGGAAGAAAGAAAACAATAAGGGAGAAGACATATTGAGATTTCTTTATATTTGCACTGAAAATGACCACAGATAGGAAACGTTTCTAGTCAATGATTCTCTTGTGAGGCATACAGTTTCTCAAAACCAGCAATCAACACTACTAGACATTGTCTTTTTTATGTTTAGGACCCCTTCAGAGCTTGGTGTGGTGCCTTTTTTGCAATGGCGACAAATACATACTTGTTAAATGAATGAGACCCTTGCTTGCTAACTTTTGGGCTGAATGGAGATCAGTGATCAAACTGGTACATTTTGTAGACCTTTATCTTGAGTAGACCTGAGCAAACACTTGATCCAACAAAAGATGAAAGGGCTGATTCAGGCAGGTAAAGCAATATGCTTCAAGTCACGTAGCTGATTTAGAAAAAAAACAAGGTAACTTCTAACCCTGCAGCTCTTTCTCTGGTATAGCTGTCTCCTTTAAACTTTGTTGATCAGTCTATATAATCAACAAATGCAAAAATTTCTTCCTTTAATGTAACCATAACTCACTTATAAATTAGATATATTTCTTATAGTTAAATGATTTTTAATTTACTTATTAAATATTTACATGCTTCTTCTCTTCCTGCAGGAGCCATTACTCAAGTTTGTAATGACCATTATAGAAATGCTTTTAAAGGTTTTACTAATTTATCCCAAAAATGCACTAATGTGCACATGCATACATGTACATGCACAGACACACAAACACACTTTGTCATATGCCAAAATCTTTTGTACGTGTGATAATTCTCAATTATTGCACTATGGAAACATGGTTATTAAATGGCATATTTGTGCACATTCCATCTACCTATACATTTTTTCATACCCATATTCATAGCCTTATTTTTATTTTTATGGTGCATTAATAAGATGTGAAGAAACACCCATAAGATTTTTGAGGTGTAGACAAGAATACAGCGTTTTTCAAAACATGAGCTAATAAGGCAGAAGGTACATGTCCTGATGCAGAAGCTGCTCATATTACTATGGTTCTGGATATCAAGATTGATTTGGTATCAAATCCCCTCCTGGAATTCACTAGATTTGGCACTTTGGTCAAGTTTCTGAGCCATATTTTTTTCTTCTGTTTAATGGGATAATAAGAGCTAGGTCTCCAGTTGTTGCAAGTGTTAATGCTCCTAGAGACAGAGTCCTTCCTGGGCAGAATGGATGCTCCACGTCTTAGCAATTATTATTTGGTCAATAGTCCCTACCCTTTCAATCACTGACAGATTCTCTGTATTTCCTTATTTCATCTTAGATGTGTAGACAAGAGTACATTTCTGCACTCGCAGAGGAAATGTATTTTTGCACTGGATAACAGTTAACCTGCCATTTCGTTCTGCACAGCATACAGCCGTCCACTTTTCAGTTTAGAGACGATCGCTGCTGATTCATGCCTTTGCCTCGTCACTTGTCTAATCCCATTTCCCCTTCAGGGGAATGAATTTTCTGCCAGATAGTCTATTTTACAAAAGCTGTTACATTTGTGATTTTTTAATTTTTATGTTTCAGCAAGTTGGACTCTCTCTTTAAAGAAAGCTAGAGCATCAGCATCTGTGCTTGGTCCTGAGGACAGTCAGAACACCAAAAATAGTCAAGGAATAACCTAAAATTCTGACTTTCTCAGGGAAGAAAGCAGCTAGAGCTTTCTCCCTGCTTCTTGGGACCTCTGGGCAACAGGGAAGTTGTTTGGTCAGGAGGACGCTTGCCAGAGAGAATGCAAAGAGCCTGGACGTGTACACTGGGCTCTGTCCTTAATTTAGCCTTTGACCTTGGAAGGAAGGGTGTGCCTTTGTTTTGGGCCTCCGTTTACTCACCTATAATATAAGGGAGTCAAATGAAATAATTTCTAAGGTACTCTCAGCTCTTGCAATTATATCTTTTGCTGAAATCCTCTCAAAGCCCAAAGGAATTAATTTTAATGGTGGATTTCCAGGTGCTCCGTGGCTCGGAGGGATAATTGGGAAATATGGTCAGTGCTTTTCACATCAATCTTCGTGGTGACCCTCAATTCCACCTCATTGAAAACTAGTGTCCTTCAACCAGTCTTCAAATTAACTAAATCATAAATTAGTCATGTCCACATCCAGAGGTATATATTAAGTAGAGATGTTTTATAGAACATAATTGCACATAGGCAATACAGTAGAAGAGCTATCTCACCTGCCATTCTATAGCCAAAATCCTCTGTTCCCTAGCAAGTCTTCTTTCTGCTTTTATGCAAAATGAAAAGGAAAAGAATCAAGTTAGTATGCTGATATCCTGGATTTGTCTTGAGAAAATAGATTCTATGATATGCCCTAGGGTCAAGTATGGATTTAACTCCACATCATACGACTTCAGTATCCACTTCCACAGTACAGTGATTCAATAACAGTAAACTGAAGGGGCTGTTTTTTCATCAAAAATAAGAGAGGACGCTAAGCTCTAGTATTTATCCATAAAGCAATACCACAACAACACTAATATGGATCCATCCTTTATAATTTCCTTAGAAATGATTTTAAAACTTTCACATATACTCACTTTAGGGACCCTTACACAAACTACATAGAGTAGGGAAGCATTGTTACCTTTTACATACAGATGAGAAAATAAGATGTCAGAGAAAAATAATTGCTAGAACTAAGTTGCTTGACATTCACAGATGTGTTTGCATTTAGTGGCTGAAGTGATCATGGGAAGCTGGCACTTTAATTTCCATTTCATAGATGAGATTACTGAGTTTCAAAGAGGTTAAAGGGCAAGCTAAAGGTCACATGATTTATAAATGGAAGAACAGATTTTTGACTGCAGAAATCTATGTTATTTATTTTCAGCCCTTCTGGTGATTTATGCAGGGTTTTACATTAAGTATTAAAGTGGAACTGCAAGAAGAACAGGGTAACCATACTGCTTACTGCCCTGGAAGAGTTTGTTCTTTCTCTTATGCATGTGTGCCAAGTCTTCAAACATCAGTAAAAGTCATACAGCATGCTTTGCATTTCTCTATTAGCTAGAATATTTTATTTCCTGATCACAGACAGTTCACTTTTAATTTCCTACAACTCAGTAAAGTAAAAAGAAAATTGAAAATGAATTGGTATTCAGGGTCTGGAGTGTCTACTTCCAAGTATGTGTCAGTTACAGACATTCAGAGTAACTTGGATGAGGAAAATCCTTGGTCACCAACATGTTTAGATTAGCAAAATTGCACTTGGAGGGGAAGGAAGCAGGGGTGGCGATGGGGCACCAATTCCCCAATCACTCTTAGCATCTCTCCCATTCTTCTACTTGTTCAATTCTCCACTGCCACTTACCCTTTGTCACCATCTTCTCCCTCCTGAACAGTGCTTTCTCCTACCAGCTCTTGGTCTTCCAATAGATTACTTCGAATTCAACAAGAGAGCTCTTTTCAAAACATGAATATGTTCAGATCTATCTCCTCCTTGAATCTGTTCAAAACTTCCCCATTACTTGCCCTAATATCTATCCTGACTGGCTTGCACAGCCTTGCATTCCTTGACCTCAATTCCCTTGTAGACCTTTTAAAATCTCCTCTCTTCCCTTCACCTTCTTTATTTTACTCCCCCATTTTTCCTTATACAAAGTTATTTTCTAGCCCAGTGACTTTGTATCAATCTCCTTCCT
This sequence comes from Dinomys branickii, assembly GCA_004027595.1. Taxonomy (NCBI): domain Eukaryota; kingdom Metazoa; phylum Chordata; class Mammalia; order Rodentia; family Dinomyidae; genus Dinomys; species Dinomys branickii. The sequence goes on along the minus strand of PVLD010009136.1, from coordinate 33,496 downwards.
AAAGTATTAAGATTCTTCTCTTTTCACCAACCCTCTCCATTACCAGCTCTCACATATAGCCATATATTCCACCACCTTGAAAGCTCAACACGTTATTTTCTCAAGGAAGGATTGTTTAATCCCATCCCTTGGCCAGGCTTCCCTGGTCTGTGTTTTCAAACCTTTTCATTCTCTGTCTGCACCAATCATCACAATTATTACTCTTCTATTATGTTTTACTTATTTGTTTAATTTCTGCGCTTTCTAAACTGTCAGGGGGCACAGACAGCTGTGTTTCCCAGCTAAGTATCCTTTGTGAGTGGCGTGGGGTTTAGTATTTGATAATGCCATATTTGTGTGTTGGTAGCTTGAACAAGTACTCAGGATTATGCAGCTTATATTTCACTTTATTCCAATCCAGAACACTGGTCATTCGTGCTGCCTCCACCACCTCATTTTTGCTTACCATATCTTCTTTGCTTCCACTAGATGCACATTTAAGTCCCAAACTGTATTGATTTGGGCTTAGTTTTAGCAATTCTAAAGGTTGCAATGAAAAGATAAGATCACTTATCATTTCATCCATTTCCCTTTTCTCAGCCCATACTTTCTCCTTTATTCAATTAGTATTAATTTAATATATTGGATCAGAAAAAGAAAAATACATGTGCATTTTGAAGATTATTCCTATTAAGCATTTGGGCAGACTGTTGGGCTAATTTATGGCCAGGCAGGGAATAAACCAAAGCAGTCATGCCTGCTGAAAAGTGCAGCATTTTAAAATGGTGCAAACATTTACAAAAACCTCTGAAAGACAGAATATCCTCTGATTGAACAGTTTTTTTTTTTTTTTGCTTTCCCATTTTCTTTCTGTGCAAAGAAAAATGTTTTCAAAACATTTTTACCTTCCTATCAGCCAAAAGGTTGTTAAGCGGCTTCACACATTTTTCCCTCTGGGGTGTTCATATCTACCAAAGTTAATGGATGGAAAATTAATGTTTCTCTCCAAATGTTTCCACAATCACAAAGCAAATAGTTGATTCTGCCAAGATGAGAGTGTAAATCTGCCTGCAGGAAAAGGCTTCCGTCACCATTATCCACATCATTTAGCCTAAATTCAGAGGCTGGCCCAATTATCCTGATAATTAAACAAATTTAGATTAAGGTACATGAAATGTTACAGTTAGTATGCATCTGGTCACACCCTTTGATCAACTGTCCTTCCCTCTGTTTTTTCTAATGTCCGATAGACATAGATTTGTTTCTATACCACACAATTTTGTTTTTTAAATGGTGCTTTCCAAATATTGTGACTCAAGTTAACACAACTTACAGTGTTTCCTAGGCAAGTAAAATGGTTTAATTATGAATCACTTTCCAAGAACTAGGTTGCAACTACAGCCCATATGTCCACAGAACGGATGGATTGTTACCAATTTATGCATTCAGGTCCTGTTTTTGCTTCTGTTTTTAAGGCTCATTATTTAATTGGCGTTGATCACAAGGGATAGCACATCAACATGTCTCTTATATAACTCACAAGATATGTGGAACTCAAAATTTACAAATAGATTCTGATTTAATCAGTCTATAGAAAAGTCATAGTCTCTCAAAAAGTGAAAGGTACAATAGATATTGTGAAAGGGAAAGAAAATACTCAAAAGGAAAGAAAAACTGGGGTGAGGGAAAGGAGAAAAGAAAGAAAAGATGAAGGGAAAATATATATACAAAGTTAGCTGGATAACTGTACTAATAATTTCTATTGGTTTATTGAAAGGAACAGTTAATGCTTACTTTTTCTGACAAATTTTGTATGCATATGTCTCATAATCTGAATAACTACTTTGAAGACAACAATGTGCAATACAATAACCCTTGTTGAATTCATATCATCTTGTTTATTGAAATTCTGTACCATTTATAACGTTTTTTATTATTTTTATTCTCCTTAAAGTAATAAAAAGTGTGCTAAGAATAGCTCAAGAGTACCAAGAATTTCTACAGGAAGATTATTGCGTAAGAGGATATTGTGTGTCCTAGTCATTATTTTTTAAACAATAATGCTATTTGCTATTGACAAAACATAATTACACACCTTTAAGGACTTCAATCAGATAGTCACCTATATACATGTATGAATAGTGAAGTCAAGCTAACTAGCATACATGTTACCTCAGTTACCCTAGTGCTAGTTTATCTCCAAAGAAATTCTTTTCCCAATATTGCATAAATCACACCTGCCCAAACCTTTTCCCCAACTCAATCCCCTCCCAACAAGATATGAATATCAATATTGTGTCAAGGGGGTGTGTGCACAGAAGAAAACATATTAGGGAAGCTGAAATAACGCATTTAATTATTTAGTACTTTATCCATAGAGCTTTCTGATTCTATGGTTTCCAATGACATTTAAAAAATAAAAGAAATAATAAGATTCCCCATGATAACCAAGGTAATTCTTCACTTACCTAGATTTTATTCCCCACAGGGGAAAGAAAACATGCTTTCCTTTATCACATTTTTTATTGTTCACTAGGGTTTTATATGTGGCTTCAAGGATAGTAAACACAGTTCTTTAACAAAATAAGTCCCTACAGGATCACTGCTGTTACACTTCAAATATGTCATTATCTGAACCATTTTTTGATTGCAAAGGTTTTTCACTAATGAGGTGGTATGAACAAATGTGAAGATAATTGAGAGACTATTCATGTTATATCAAACACAATAATGCAAAAGTCATCATGTTAGGAATTGTAGATAATATAAATGGCTGTTGTGTGCTTCCTGTCTGTAAAAAACATGTGAGGCAGTAAGAACTAAGAAATAAATGCCATAAATATGTAGTCAGCAAGAAAAATGTAATCAATATTATATGAACTGTGTTTTAAATCACTATGGAAATTATGAATAAAATTAATCTTGTTTAAAGAATTTTGAACGTTATTATGAAGGAGGTAATTTCTGATCTGAGACTAAAAATACAGAACTTTGAAATGTGAAGGGCATCCAGTTTTCCACAACAAACAAGCAAACACACAAACAAACTAAATCAGCATGGACAAAGCCTGATATTAGGAAACACAAGGCCTAAGGTAGTGGTCCCTGTAGTTTCTGGGAAATGGGGTGGGAAGTTAGAGTGCAAGTGTGGACTGAAGCAAGCTGAGTGAGAGCTGTAAACGACGAGTGAAGGAATTTGAACTTTACGTTGCAGTCAGTGGGGCAGTAATAGAACAACTGAAGGAGCAGCTTGCAAAGATCAGTGGGACACTGCTGTTAAATATGGATTCAAATGGAAAGAGTGGAAAGAGAAATCTATGTTAGGAGTGGAAAAGAGAGAAAACTAAGGTCTGTTAAAGTCTTACCATGTATTAGGAGCTTGTCTAATCGCTGCCTTTGTCAACTCATTCTCACAACAAATCTATGGGAGTTTTATTCTCAGTCTTCATTTTGTGTCTCAGATAAGTCAGATGACACAAGAATTCAGACCCAAGTAGTATATGAGTGAAGGTTAAAACTCACTTTGGTGTAGCTTCTTAGCTTGAACTCGTTGTGCTATACTTATTTATTGCACGAAAGCAAGCAAGAGGGCAAGGAACTAAGCCCTGAAAAAGGTAGAAGCGAGAAGATGGGCATGTAGAACATCTTCTGTGCAATTAATATGCTTCTTAAGTTTGAAGCCAGGCATAGCCTCTAGTGATCAGTAACATGTAGTAAGGAAGGAGTATGCCCGCTTTTCCCTTTGGGCACTACAACCTAACTAATGAACTGTTTTGCTCTGCACAAGGAGGCATCATGAGTTGCATTAGAAGGACTCGAAAGTTGTTTGTAAGAGAAAGTAGTGAACAATAACTTTTAGGCACAGAAATCAGTTTATTCAAATTAGAAAACATTATGTGAGAAATAGATAGATGCATGTGACTTTTAAGGGAATATGATATTTCATATTTGAAGTATCAGTCTTGGCCAATTAAGAGGATCCAGAAGTTTGTTTGTTGGGAATCTCACAGTGGAGCTTAGGTGGGTGGTCAGAAGTAGGAAAAGAGATTTCAGAGTCAGCAACACAGGGCTGATAATAGAAGCTATGAAATAGGAGATTGTCCAAGGAAAAATCTAGTTAATGTGAAAAAGTTGGAAATGGTAAGTCTTGAGGGGGACAAATACATTCAAGAGGTAGAAATGGGTAAAATGGACACAGAGGATACGAAGAAACAGTTGGAATAAGGTGATAAATTAAAAACATTATAGTAGGGCTGAAAGTAAGAGCTTCTGCCAAAAGGGACATAACCACTATCACCAAAGTTTCAGAAAGATCATAGAACTTGAGGACCAGGAAAATAATTGTTGGTATTATAACTGGGTGACTCGTAAAGGAAATTTGTCAATGTTCCATGATGCTGTGTAGCAATCCAAATTTCTGGGGGGAAAACACAATAAAATACTTTTAAAAACTTATTAAAACCACTAATTGTTTAGCAGGGATATGAGGAGCATGCCATTGAATAGGCTTCAAATACTAGCCAAATTGCTTATTGGAAAGATATAGCACAGCATTCATTTTAGACATTCCTGATGGAAGACCAGCTGCTGTCCATGGTACTAAAAGAGTCATCTGGCATTATAATACTACAGCAATATGACCAGTATAGTTAGAGTGAATCAGGTGTTTCATTACATGCCTCTATTTAAGGGATTTATTTTTCACTGAGATGAGATTTTTCATATATATATTTCCCATCTGGAAGGTTTTTTCAAACTCCCCAATGGTTAACATCTAGAAAGCAATTGCTTTTTAGTTTTTTTTAAGAAATCCCTTGAAACATGAGTATAAGAAATCAAGGTAAGAGAAAAACAGAAAATGGAAGGCATGTTGAAAAGGTTATACAAGCCTTTCCTCTTTAAAAATATCTGAACCCACAAATAGTCTATTGAATTCTATCTCTCCTGGTAGCATTCTCGAAGTCAAAATAAATTACATGGAATACAGGTTGTCTACTAAAGATCACAATTAACAAGGGATGTAGAAGAAGCATAATATGGTTCCTATAAATAATTATAAGCTATAAAAGAAGTTGATAATGACCCCTTAGTCATATTTTCCCTATTTCCATCTGAAATGCTTTTCTGAATTGGGAGAAAACCAGGCAAGGCTTTCCTGTAACACTCCTGATGAAGCTGATGCAGCTACTACTCAAGGTCACATAAGTAGAAAGTACTTGAGAGAGTTGCCAAAGAAATAGTTAGTGTAGATAGAGTAAATTTTTTAAAAAAAGTATTTTTGTGACAAAAAACTCAGCAATGTCTGATTGGAAGACCACATTAACTAGGAGAAGTGTCAGTCATAATCCTGAGAGACACAATCCTGAATGTCATCACCTCAAATATTGAAACCTCAAATACTAAAATCCCTAAAGTTTAAAATGCACAAAATCACAATTCTGAAGGAATAAGATGAAACATGTTAAAATCTGGAAAACTGAAATTCTGAAATTGGCAATTCCCACAGTGGGGGTGAGTATTGGTCAAATAAATATACACTGACACTTCAGTATAAAAAAGTGTCATTTGTCCTTTTTGACCTTCCTTCCAGATGATGAGATTTCAGGAAGTCTTAATGAATGAAAGCTACATTTTCTTGAAGAAGAAAGCAAAGCTACTGACTGGCTCAAAGATAATTGTATGCACTGTAGGCTAGGAAACAGGCAAAAGTGATGCTGTTCCATCACCAGCACTATTTCCAACAAATTTAAGGACTGCCTGTGAGTGTGTGAAAGAATAGCATCGCATAGGAAATGAGTGGGGATGCATTCTCCAAGGAGAGCCAGGCCCTGAAAGGAAAAAAGAGCTCTTCATGATAATACAACGCTGCAAAATGTAGTTAATGATTGTGAAAGTCAACCAGCTCTTACAGAGTACCTCTGTACAATTGCCTGTAATCTATCCCTGTAATATACTTTTTCATATATCAAATTTCCTTTTTGAGTCTGTTTTCTTTCTGTAGTTCTCCTCTACTGTTTTAAATTGTCAACATTATTTTTTAAAATGTTATGATTCACTCTGCGAAGTGTTTCATCTTTGCATCACCTCCAACATAGAGGTATAAATTGTGTAAAAACTTTTATGGAGTTCTAACATGTTTCATGTATTTTTGCAATTCTCCCATGCAAGTGTGTCATTATCACAATGCTACCTTTGTGCGTGAGCATTGTGTATATGTAAATATGTTAAAACTTCCCAATAAAAATGAAGAAACATTCTTTTTGTATGTTTAGATTTTTGAAAGCTAAAATTTCTTGAGATTGCATCTCTTGGAGCTATTATGCACATTCTGGTGACTTCAGTTTTCGAACACCTAAGTTGTCCATCACAGTATTTCAAATGCCACAAATATAAATCTGAATGTACATAATTATAATCATAGCAATATGAATTCATACATTTGGCTTTAAAACCATTTATCGGTAGAGCTTCTGCTCATTACTGTTATATCTGTGCAAATGTTTAGGATTGCAAAAGTAAATATTACATTCACTCTCTTATGGTACAAAGTTACTTGTAAAATGTTCTATTATGTTTTTGCTTCTCAAATAAATACTCTTAATAATGTTAATAAAGAGACTTTAAATGAATTTTAATTACATTTATTTTAACTGACACAAACATAAAAGTGTACATATCTATGGGGTGCACGGTTTGATACTTATATACACTGAGTAATTAGATTAAACACATCTACCTCCTCAAGCATTTATTACTAACTTTGACAGAAGCACTCACAGTTCTTTCTTCTAGCTTTTTGAGACACACAGAACATAATCACTATTTATAGCCACTCTCCTGTGTAATGCACTCCTAAACTTATTCCTATCTACAACTCAGCATTTATAAATCAGACTGTCCCCTACCTTTGCAGTCTACTCTCCTCAGCTTCTGGTGCTCTCTACTCTACTCTCACTTTCTATCAGGTAACTTTTTAATAATCCACGTGAATTAAGTCATGCAGTCTTTCCACATTTGGATGACTTCACTTAGTGGAATCTCCTCCACTTCCATACATGTTAGCTCTTGATGGCAATTCATTGTTTGTGTGGCTGAATATTCTCCCATCGTGTATATGTATGGTACACATTTTCTTTACCTGTTCATCAGTGATGGATACTTATATGGTTTTGATTCTTGACTATCATTGAAAGTGCTACAATGAACACAGGAGCATATGTGCCTTTTTCACATACTGATTTTATACCTTTGGGTAGAATTATTGGGTCATATGTTAGCTCCAGTTTTAATTTTTTGAAGAACTTTTATATTGTTTTCCATAATGACTTACTAATGTAAATTCCCGCTAACAAAATGTGCCAGGGTTTTCTTTGCCCAGTATCCTTGCCTGACTTGTTTTCTAACATCTTTTTTCATAATAGCCATTCTTACTGAGTGGGGTGGTATCTCATTGTCATTTTGACTTGCATCTCACTGATGACCAGTGATTTTGAACATTTTTTCATAAATCTGTTAGTAATTTACGTGTCTTCTTTTGAGAAACGTCTCTTTAGATCTATTGTCCATTTCAAAACCAGGAATGTTGGTACTGAATGTCTGAAAGTCTTTATATATTCTGAATATTAAACCTTTGTTACATGTATAGTTTGTAAATATTTTCACCCATTGTTTTCACTTTGGTAGCTCCAGTAAGTGGGATTGACTTTTTAACTTCTTTTTTAGATAGTTCACTCTTGGTGTGTAGTAACACTATTGATTTTTATATGTTGATTCTTACATACTGAAATTTTACTAAATTTACCAGTTGGTTATGACAGTTTTATTGGTGGAGTGTGGAGATGTCTTCATTTCTAATTCTTCTCCAATTTGCACACTTCTTATTTCTTTATCTTATCTGATTGCCCTGACTAGCACTTCCAGTACCATGTTGAATAAAGGTGGTGAAAGTAAGCATCCTTATCTTATTTTAGATCTCAGTAGGTGTTCATCTTTTCCTCTTTCAGTGGGATTTTAGCTTTGGCCTATTGTATATGGCATGTCATACTGTGAAATATAAATAATCTCTGTTGTACTAGTTTGCAGAGCATAATGATTACATTTGCCATGGGGAATTTGTATGTATATGTAATGTGTCTTCATTTCTTTGCCCCCTACCACTCTTATCACTTCCTTTTCCTCCCATTTCCTGGTCTCCTTCCCACTGACTAAAGCTCTATTTACATTGTCTTTCAATTATCTTTTAAATCCCTTTTTTTACTTCTCTCCCTTCCATTTCCTCCATCTCTTGAGGTCTAAATATTTTTTAAATTTTTTTCAAGAACTATATTTTAGGGATTGGGATTCTTTGGGATTTCACTGTTTAGCATTGTGTCTTTCTGGTTTGTAAGCCAAATCTAAGTAGGAGACAAAAGACAGGACACATCATAAAATCATTATGCAATCATATGTAAGAAATAAGTCCATGATGGAGAAAAAGAATAAACAGAATCCATTGTGAATAGTAGAACAATGTATTCTTCATTTATAAAAGAAGGAGAAGAATTTTAGGAAATGTCACTCACCATTCACAGCTGCACACTTAGTGCTGGGAATTAGGAATTTAAGGTGCTGTAAAATGGTGTAGAGTGAAAAACTGCATGTGGCTGTTCAGGAAGAAAAATAGAATTATAAATATTTACACAAACAACAGCAATAAGGTGCATTCCCAGAGGTGCCTAGAGGGCATATTGAGAGATAAATAGCTGATGCTTTGCATTCATGGAAGACTCTCAGAGAAGTGATATGTATATATTTTAAGATGAAATTATCCTTGATGTTATGACTTTCATACTTACTTCTATATATATGCTATTACCAGAAGGTTGTAGAACACAAAAATATATTACACAAAAAGAATAGTATGTGTAGAAACCATGAGGCTACTGAAATATGTATTCAAGGTCTGGGATAATAGCCTCTTGTGGCTGACAGTGTTAAGTGTTATGGTTTACATCTAAAATGTCCTACAAAAATCTCATGTATTTAGAAGGTGATTGGCTCATGGGAAGTATACTCATCAGAGGATAAATTCATTGATGACGTCAGGAGCTGAACGTATTCTTAGGAGATGGGGCATGGGTAGAGGTAGGTCACTGGGCTCATGACCTGGTCAAGTGTATTCTTGTCCCGAGCTCTTCCCTTCTATTTCCTGACTGCCATGGGTTGGACACCTTCACTTTTACTCCATTTGACATCCTGTTTATGGCTCAGAGCCAGCTATGGATTGAAACTGTGAGTCAAAATGAACCTCTCATCCTTTAGATTGTAGGGGATGGGTGTTGTGTCCAACGAAGTGTGAGAGACTAACACCGTAGGCGATAGTGAACTTGAAATGATACAAGAAAGTACGAGAGTCATAACACCAAAGGAATCCACATCTTAAAAAGAGGTAAGATGATTACATTGAAAAAATAGCACAGTGTAATATCGAATAATTTAGAGTTGAATTGTACAGTAAAAAAAGGGATGGGATATTAGATGCCCTGGAAGGTGTGAAAGCTTAGATATGTGTGTCAGGAAAAAGTCATCTCGGGGATTCAATACCAGGCTGGAATCAAGTTGAACACTAAAATACCAACACGATCCTGTTAGGTAGAAATTCTAAAATGCAAATTCTGACCATATCATCCTCCTGCTTAATTACACTAAATGTTTTCAAGATAAAATCTGTGGTCATTAACATGGTGTATAGGGTCTTAATGTTATGCTCTCTACCCCACCAACAGTTCAGCTTGTACTTTGTACCCAGCAGATGCTAATACTGTGATGCTGTCTATTGTTTCTTGACGTTACCAAGATCTTACATGGCTTAGTTTTCTACATGCTGCTATGATGGCATCAAATCCTCTGGACCCCACTCCTTACCTGCATTCATCTATTCATGCTTCAACCTCGAGCTCAGTATCATCTCTTAGGAAGGGCAGGCCAGTATAGTCTCTTCCCATGTCTAATGTAGGCTAATCTCTATAATTTCATTGCACTGACCCCATATCTCCCTTTAATCACAATGATAATAATTGTAATTCCATAGTTATTTTTGAGATTGCAATTTTGGTCCTGAGTCTTCCATGTACTGAGGTCAAGTGTCATATTGACACCACCTACCATGACTTTCTAGAGTTGTTTGGTTCTTTTTGAATGATAATAGAGATTTTTTTGAATAGCTGAATTGTGTGATCTTTATCTTTGTAGGTTAGTCATTTCATTTAAAGGGCAAGGTGATAGTAACTTTCTTTTTGTGCTGAAAACATCATTATCTAGTACTGTTTTCAGCTTTTTCCCTGTTGAAGCCAAAGCCGTTTTTATTTTGGACATGCTAAATATGGCCCAAGCATTTACAGCATTAGGATAAACTGAGCATGTCCCTAGGCATCTCATAACTTCCTTGGATTGCGCTGGAATAGTTCATCATTTTCCTGCTCTCCTATTTGAACATTGCTTTGCAAACATTTGTTCTTAGTCCAAATTCCTAGGGAAACAAGATCGAAGACAATGTTTCTATTTCTGTGTTTACTTCATTTCCTCTCTGAAGATTTTTTCTCTTGAGTTCCCATGAAGTTAAAGAATATATTGCAAATCTCACCTGGGAGTTGGTTGCAGAAAGAGTTTTGGGGGCAAAAAATCTCCTGTCATGGGTGTTGAGCGTTGGCCTCATCCCAAATACTTATGCCTTCTCTGGGAGATTTAGAAGATGCATCTTGGATTGCTGTGGTTTAATCTGAAGAAAGAAAGTCAGGGAGTAAATCACACAATTAGTTGAATAGAAATGTCTATTTGAGTTTTTCAGTCTCTAATTTCTGTTTCAGCTAAATACAAATTTAACAAGGACAAAGTACAAGGCAGCGTGCTTTTGACTCTGCACCTGGGGCAGGGAAGGCATTGTAGAGGAGGAGCCATCTAAGAGAGATCTTGAAAGATAAGGAGAGCATTGTCATAGAGTGAAAGGGAAAAGGTATGTATTTCCCTTAGGGGAGCAGAGCTCATGGTAAAGAGGACACAGAATGTGTGCAGGATAGGGAGGCTGAGGTTATGGGGACAGTGAAAATTATGGGATCAGATGGACATTTTCTGCTACGATTCTTGCACTGGTATGAGGGCGGACAGTTTTCAGTCACTGACATGCTCAAGAGCCTGTGGGTTTTGCTCATGAGCTTGAGACTCGCAGGCGCACTATGGAACTGAGCTCGTCTTGGCCTCCCTTCTCTTCCCTTAACTTTGGATCTCTCCCCATGACCAAGTTGAACACACTCTGTGATTATTCAGGACCACATTCTTCCAGCATCTTGTCAGGAGACACAAGTTGATTGCTTTTGTCTCTCTGTTACGTCATTTTCATGATAATGGCAACAACAAAGAAATACTGTTGACCTTTCATGTATCAGAAAATTGTCTCGGTTACTTTGTTTAGTGGCTGAACAATGGAATTTTTAGAATTTTGGGGTACATTATGAAAATCACATTATTTGAGTAACAGTGAGCAAGAAACTTGTGAGTTTTGTAGATCTTAAGTTATTTAATCTTCAGAGCAATTCTATGTCTGTGTATGATTATTGCCATTAACCTAAAAATTGTTAACTTTATTGGCAGAACAATTCAATGTTCTAATTAAGAACCTTATCCAGAGTTTTTATGTGGTAAGTTGGAAAGTCAAGTTTTAACCCAAATGTGACTTCATCATCATCCTTTTTACTGTGAGATTACCCAGCCTCAATGTTACTATTTTGTCTCTTTTTTTGCTTTTCTTACACTGCTGGATATGTCAGTACCTTTCAGGATAATGTGGAATATTCGAGTATGCCTAATTTTCAGAGTAATTGTTATAAAATTTCATCATCCGGTCTGATGTTTAGTCTTTCCATAGAACTTGCATGCATGATAAGACCTTGAAAAGTCAAAGCAAGACAAAATAAGATGCTTTCAGCCTGAACACGGCAGAATCAATCTCACACAGGAACTGCAGTAGTTAGGTCAGCTTCCCATGTTTTATGTCTCTTGTTTTTTCATGCTTCCTCTGATGCTTCTTTCTGTACTATATGAATATTTTCTAATGTGGTGTGTTAATTCCTTTAATAGTTTTTTGCCATCTACTTTAGTGATTTTTCTCCGTACAGGCTCTAAGTCTCACAACATATATCCTATAGGTGACCTATTTTAAAAATCCCTTCCTTTGTTTAACGTTCTGTTACTTTAAGACAGGAGGCAGCAGCTCTGCTGGAAACAAAACCACAAGTACTGGAAGCTGACTGCGAGTCACGCTGTGTATGAAGTTCACCTGATTTTAATTGAGGGTGTAGTCACCTGCCCTCATGAAGCATAGGAGTCCACCTTTTAATTTGATCTTTTAGGTCTCACCTATAAATCTGAACGAGGGCCAGGGATCCAAAAGCAGTGTTGAAATAAGCTTGCAATCTCTGAGGTAAAATTTCCTAGTTTTTTACTTTGGCACCTCAGAATTTGTAATTTCCTTATACTCTGTGTGAGTAAAAGATTTGCTAAGCAAATATGTGAAGAAGGCAGCCAGAGACACAGTTCCTCCACTTCCATAAACCAATAGCTTCTCATAAAATTGAGTACATAGTTGGAAAGTGAATAAGGTGCTTTTTATTCAAAATGAATCTCATCTACCCATTAAACAGACTTGTGGGGGGAGGTGCGGTTAACCTCTAGGAATCTTTCAAGGGTCTTTTTCAGGGCTACCTCCTCTGTAAATTCTTCCCAGATTTTTAGGATAGAGAAGAGAACTCAGAATCTGCAGAGAAACCTGGTTTCAAATTCTGTTCCTGCTCCTTCCATGAGCTTGGACAAGACCTTCAAGCCCTTGTTATTCAAAATGTGGCCCTCAGACCATCAGTGTCATCTGGACATTCGAGGTTTTGAGTCTCGCGTTTTTCTCAGACTTACTGCCTTTTAAGAAAATTCTCAGGTCTGTCATTTGCACATTGCCATTTGAGAAGCCCTGGATTAAGCTCTTTGACCCTTAGATTCTAGTAGGTTGGTTGGGAAAATGAAATGGTGCTATTACATGGGGCACCTATGACAGCGGTTGATAATGAGATGATTCTCTGAAAGTGGAGGTTATTATAACTCATGTTATAATACTAATGTTACTAATGCTACTAATGTTTCTGTTGTGTTGCTACCAATTGCTTTCTGTCCTTGTCCTCCCCAGCCCCACTACTTGAAAGTATGTTGCACCTTGACTTTGTAGATTGCAACCTTGCCTAAACCATGGCTAAGGAATTTACGATCTATCCTGACCTATTTTATAGTCTGTAAAATGGGATGAGAGATTACTCCAAGTGAGTTGCTGTGATGATTAATGGATTGGATACATAACACAATTTCCAGATGTCAGGTGCTTTGCCTGACACTCTACATACATTCTCTTATCAAATCATCACATTGCTTTCATTTGGTGGAAACGTTCAGAAAGGTGATGGCGTAAGGTAGAGCACACACAGCAAGTGAAACAGTTTGTAGTCAGATCTGGAGCAACTCTGAATCTAAAGCCTTTAATTACTTGATTCTGGGCATTTCCTGCAGCAGCAACATTGTCATGCCTAGCATCCAGATGTCTTATAAATCCTCAGGTGTGCCCTGCCATGAGGAATTATTAACAATGACTGAGTGGTGGGTTTGACTTTCCACCCTGTTGTGCCTACCTCAGCTGGAGGCAGCTATTTTGCTTCCTGCCCACTTGGATAATGTAGTTTGACCAATCCAATTCCCTCTATCACACTGCTCCCTTTAATTCTCTGAGGCTCAGATGGCTAGATTCAGAGTCAGTTGCTGCAGAGTCAGGTGTGACCACTCTTGTGAAGGAGCCAGAGCCTGAGCTGATTACAGTAATTAAAGCTTTATTTACACAACAGCTTTCAGGCAGAAGGACCACAGAACTCTTTTCCAGGTTGCATAGAAGATACTGTCCAGCTCTCCACACTGGTTTGCTGCTGCTGCTTCCTTGGAGACCTGGCACAGAGGCGTGGAAAGAACATATGTCCCTGACACACTGGACCACCATTTTGCAGATAAAACACACATGTGATATAAATGTACCATGTGCATGCACACACACATGCATGAACATGCACCAGATTGACAGAGCTCTCAGATTTCCTCCCTGGTCATATCTCTAGAGAGTGACAGATACTACTGTTATGTCTGAATTTCTTTCTGCCATGACTTGCTACTTTCTTTGGTATACCTTTTTATTCAATTAGTATGGTCTTTAAAAAAAATCAATGAATGGTTAGTGGTGCTTTTAATAGATATTGAATGAATACAATTGTGGTATTATTTATCACAGAAGTGAAACTTTAATTATTTATTCACTGCAGAGTAACAATGGATATATCCTACATGCTTGGGTTTTGTACATGAAAACCCATTTCCTGATTCTGGTATAGAGTTTAGGCCACGAGAATTTCTAACTCATCAGAGAAGTTACTTCAACTATATTATGAACAGATCACCACATACTGGCACCAGCTTGTTGAAAATTCACACAAGTAGCAAATGGAATACCTGATTCTCTGAGCCCATAAGCTTTCTGGTTGTCTATATCTAAAGTCATTATAAAATTTTGCACAAACTTTCACTCAGTCAGCAAATAAGGAATTATTTTGTACTGGGGTCAGTGCCCCAGTTTAACACCTAGAGCTAAAGCACTTTGGCAAGGTTCTGACCCTTCTTGGGGAGATAGACTATAAGCAAATCATCAAATGAACACACAAATCCAAGTTGAAATAGAGACTGAGAAGGAATGAAGAAGGGTACAAGAATTATGAAGGTGTATATGAATCTGGGTAGGAAAAGGACTTCTAAAGAAAGAAACACTGAAGATGAGATCTGAAGGATGGAGGGAGGCAGCTGAGCAAAGATTGGAGGTAACAGTACCCCCAGAGTGGAAGGGAACTGTATCTCTTAGGTCCCCAATGAAGAAGAAGGACCCTGAAATTTCAAGAAACTGAAGCAAGGACAGGGTAATTGGAATGAGACAAGAGAAACGCGAATGAGACAAGATGAGGGAGGGTAGAAAGATGTGCGTAGAGAACATAGTGTAGGATCCTCAAGAACATGTTAAAGATTAGTATTCTTTAAAGTAACTGTAAACTACCTTTGGAAAAGATTACTTTGGCACCTTTTCTTGGGAAAGGTACAAATTTCTTTATATATTAAATTTTAGAATAGAAGAGAAACCAGATTAAATTTTAGAGTAGAAGAGAAACCAGATTTTGGAGTTAAAAAGATCCAAGTTTGGTTCTGCCTTGGCCTCTTATTTGCTGTATTTATATCCTTGGTGAATTACTTATTCACGCATTGCTTATTATATCCTTGGTGAATTATATCCTTGGTGAATTAATTATTTGCTACTGAGCTTCCATGTTCTCATCAGTGATGTCAGGAAAAGTTATGTTGCAATGGCACAACAAAAAAAAAACAATACACAGACTCTCAGTTGTGTCAGTGAAAATTAAGCTTTGTTCATTCAGAGTCTACAGACACTGAGCAACTCTCCAGAGCAGACTCCTCTGCATACTGACTCCATACTCCAGACTGCTTCCTTGTTAGCATGGGCTCCTACAGCGGGCTGTGGAGAGTTTGTCTCCATGAGAAAAAGTAATCTTCCAAAAATGAGTCCTATTGTGTGTATTCACAACCCCTGGGACAAAGTAAGTCTCATGGGGACTCCTCACCTGGCATGTGGCTGGATGAGGCTTCTTTTTTTTTTTTTTTTTTCCGGTGCCAGGGATCAAACTCAGGACCTTGCGCTTGCCAGGCAAGCGCTTATGCCACTGAGCTATACCCCCAGCCCCTGGATGAAGCTTCTTAATCACTGGAAATAAAGAAAAACCAGATAATAATCAATAGTGAAAATAATATATCCTTTACTCATAGGATCATAGATATTAGAGACAATAGGTGTGATTTTCCAGGACTGGAACATAGTAAATGATTAGTAAATGGTTAAAGTTATTCTCTGTCTCTCTCTCTGTCTCTGTCTGTCTCTGTGTGTGTGCACTCACATGCTTTATCTGTGTGTACTGCTTCTTTTGGATATCTCTTTCAGAGAGCTACATATTGAATAGTTTAATGGCCATAACATGATAGAACAGACTACTCTGGGAGGAGGGAAATATGGATTCATCACACACTTCAGATGGTGATCAGCAAACTAGTTGTAGGGCAAGTGTGGCTGCCACCTGCTTGTGTAACTAAAGTTTTATTGAACACAGCTGAGTCCATTGACTTGCGTGTTGGTTGTAGTTACTTTGCCATGGCAATGGCAGAGATGAGTGCATACAACACAGGCTGCTTAGCTTCTAAAGCCCAAGGTATTTATCATCTGCAACTTTATGGAAAAAGTTTTCTAACCCCTGCTGTAGGTGATCTTTCTAATTGCCTGGTTTCCTGCAGTCATTAAAACTCCTCTCTCTAGCATATTCTCAGTCTTTACCTTATCATGGCCAGTGGGACATCTTACCTGAAACCCACAGCTTTGTCAGACTTTCCCTTCAAACTTTAGTTCCATGATGAGATGAATGCTATCTCATTAATAAAGAAATTAGTGGGGAGCTTAAAATTATCCTATAGTTCTCATTTTTTCTTCTTTTAGTAAAGGCTGTGTAAATGATTCAAAGAAGACACATAAACAATCAAAACCAGCAAACTGCCTGCGGAAGGAAATATATGAGGTGGTGGCTGCTTGCTACCCCTTTCTTTCTCTTCATTATCAATGACACCAGTGTCAGACCATAATTACAATGTTATTTTCCACCCTGTTATCACTTGGCCTGAGCATTGTCTGATGGGGAATGGATCCTGCAAAGGTCAGGGGAGTCTGTCAGTTACTGTGGATTTAAGAAAAAAAAATCATATTGGGGGAAAAATCTGCTATAAATCCTGTCCAAAAAATTCTTTATAGAGTCCACCTGTCCACAATGGATAAATCAATTGCTCTAAATTAAATTCTCTAAACTTGAAAGTCCAGGGTCTGGTACTGGATTTATTTAGACTCTAGGAAAACTGTAATTTTCTAAGTCAACAACCTGACCCTACTTGAGTCAGCTACTGATTATGATAAACCTTTTTCTCGCCACTTGCAGCTGCCTTTGAAAGAGTGAGGTGCACATCCTGGGGAAAAAAAGGACCCAAGTTCAAGGAACAGAAACTAATCAAGATGTGTCAACCAAGGGAGTAGGCACGTAGCATCACAGCCATCTATTGCCTGGGTTGTTGGCCACCAGCTCCAGCCCAGGAAGAACATGTTGTAGCCATGATGTTGCAGTTGTCCTGTTAGTTCCACTGCTCATCAGTACTGATCGCTCATTAATTAAGTCTCCTTTCTTCCTCCTCCCGCTGAGTTCAAGGACATGATTGTTTGTCCTGTGGATCCTCATGTATCGTGCTGTTTATAAAACTCTCCCCTAAATTTCACCCAGTCCAGGATCTGAGGCAGGTACAGCAGCAACATCCAGGGTAAACTCTGAGCTATGACTCTGAGTGAGACTCTGACAGACATAGCCACCCAGGTGAAATCATTTTAGCCTCTGGGAGGCTCCTATGTCCACACAAATGCACATTTCCAGCATAAAATCACAGCACATGGAGTATATTTGATGTCTGATTGTTTTAAACTGCAAAGGAGCTTTCCAGATCATGTGGCTTGAGGCTTTCCCTTTTGGGGAAAGAATGTGAAACTCAGGATCTAAGGTCATACAGACAGTTGATGGAGGAACTGCTTGTCTTCCCTTTTATGCGTCTTCATCCCAGTAAGCTGAACTGTCACTGCTCCCTGAGGACGGAGTCTGTTTTAGCTTAGGGATGTTGGAAAATGAACTGCTTCCACAGTGGTGGGGAATCCAATCACTACAAGGAACTTTGAAGACTATCTGGGGTCTCGATCCTCCATCTGGGAGATGAACTCCCAGCAGGAATCGATGTGCTTCTCTAGGGCATTGAACAGAGCCATAGAGGATATATTATTCTTGGACCCTTGGGAGCTTAAGGCAGACCTGGGAAGGTCTTGAATTTCTAAAGTCTTCCCCTTTGAGGCCATTCTAGCATCTTATCCTCTGCTTCATGCGGCTGTAGAGATTTATGAATTTCTTTTATGAGATACTATTGTATTTTAATTCTTTAGAACAAAAGTGCCACTACAGAGTGGACAAACACACCAGGCTGTCTCATTAGATCTAGAGGAAATGGGCCTGCTGGTCCCTCCCCCGACCCTTCTATATCCTGGCCACTGTGCTTGGAAGCTTGAAGTTACTTAGTGAGTAGGGAGGAAAAAAATAAGTCATTTATCATAGGTGCAATTTAAGATTTATATATTCAAATATGGATATAGTCTAGAGAAGACTGTAAAGGTCTTGAGAGCTTTTAACTTAGATAAAATATATAACTTCATAGAAGTGTCTTTTGTGCCGACACATTTGGTACATTAATCTCTCCCCAGTATTCAAGGGTAGCTTTCTCTTATTTCTTTCAACGTAGTGGTATTTTAGGAGAAAAGTGAAATCATTGTGTTTTTTTGATTACTTTATTTCCAATGAGGTCACATAACTTATATTTGGCTAGGAAGCTACATGATGTAGCAGGAAAATGGGCTTTTAGAATCCAAAAGATTTACATTTGGTTGGTGTCCTTTACTGTGCAAATTCAATCAAAATTTTAAACTTGTCAACAGAGTTCTTGCCAATAAAAAAATGGCTTAAGATTAAAAAAAAGAAAAAAGAATAAGATTGTATGTATACTAGAGAGGGTATTATATATGACATGTCCATCACTTACAATTAATCAATAATTGCTAGTCTCTTTCCCCCAAGATAAGGAGGAAGGGCCAAAATTCAGTTCTTAAATTCTTTCTTTTTTCAACATGCCATTTTATGGAATATATATTTCTATATTTTAGAAACCACTGTTCACTGTCCCATGCAGTTCTCACTGATTTTTAGAATTGGTGGAGTTTTTATTTTTATTTACCCTGTAAACTAACTTTCTCCTTCCACCTTCATCCTTTAAATCACAGCTCCAATTCTAACTCCTTCATGAAATGTTCCCCTTTGTGAAAATTAATTATGATACATCAACTTTCCTGGATTAAGAAATTTCTAGTAGATTAGTAAAACACACATTTGAATGTAACTGGCTAGCTCATGGATGCATGACCTTGGGAATTATGACATATGGTCTGTGGACCGCTCCTCTCTGGCACTGTTTCCCTGCACTACTTCCTGGCTACCATAAACTAAGTATCTTTGTTCCCCCAGTTCCATACATCATGATGCATTTTTCTTTGAGTCAGCTGAATATGGACTGACTCTCCTCAAACCGTGAGCCAAATTAACCTTTCTTTTAAATTATAGGTGTTGGGTAGAGTGTCCCAGTGACAGAAAAGCTAACTCTCCTTTTTCTTTCTCTACTCTCTGCTTTCTCAAATATTTATAAGTTTATCTGCTTGAACATTTAGTATGTCATGTTGCTTGACTCTGAACTTGAACTTTTAACTTTGAACCGAATCCCTTTCTGAACCCCCAGTCTCTGGTGTAGTGTTTGGTTTATGTAGGTGCTCAACAAGTTGAAGAATGCATAAATGAATGCACTGATGGTGTTTTTCACTTTGCTGCACCTCCTTGAAAGGAGAAATCATAATCTTAAATGCTGATAGCATCTTACAGAAAGTGCCGCCTTAATGCTGCTTGTAAATAATCACCCCCCATCACCTTAGTAGAAGACAGCTCCATCCCACCACCCATCTAACCCCAAGTTCATCTGCATTCCCACTACACGCTGACCTTCAGGGCTGTGTTTCCCTTCTGTCTCGCTCTGTGTAACCTGCCCTCCCGCCAGTTCACCTCCTCTGCAATTAGCACTGCCAGCTCTATCTCAGAATGCCAGGCCAGGACCTGGAGTAATTGCCGCTCGAGATTCCTCCTGACACAAATGTTGACATTCTGTTGGCATAACTTGCAATAATGTATGCAGATTGCATCCTTCCAGGGCTATAATTATTACTTCTCAGCAAGAAATAGTCAGGTTATTCCCTGGCTTGATTTCTAGAAGCCGATTTCAGTTTTGGAGCCGCCTTATTTGGAGAAATGAGAAGGAAAAGGAAGGAGGAGGCGTTGGACTGTGTTCTGGTTACAGAGTTGCGGCGCGCAGGGAAGTAGCTGAGGGCTGGGAATCAGGGGTCCTGGGACTTCACTCCCAACGTTCTGCAATCTTTATAATGTCTGGATCTGGGCCCAAGAAATAAGTACCTCACAAATTCCTAGCTAAGTGTGGTGTCACATGTCTATAATACTAGCACTTGGGAAGACGAGGCAGGAGGATTATGAGTTAATTCCAAGACAGCCTGCAGTACAGAGTGAATCATTGTCTTAAAAAAATGAACAAAAATAAAAACAAAATTAAAAATAAGCCCTTTGGGTTATTCTTAAATACAGTGCATTCTAACATAGGAAGTTCCAGCCTCATTTCACCATCACAGATAAGAAAACTGATATGGATCGAAACATCATGGAATCTAAGGGGTGGCCAGTTTGACTCTCTGGGCTAGGGTAGAGATTTATGTGGGGGAGAAAAAGGAAACTTAGAATTCTTTGTTTGCTTTATAACTTGTCACTGAAAACTGTATCCTCATATACTGACAAAATTTTCACCTTATGACTTTTCTTTGTTCTAGGGAAATTGCCAGTTTCTTACCTCTTTAGAATACGTAAGTCTAGACTTTTGTGCTCTGTAACTAAAAATAGACTTATGTGCTATATTAAAATAGTGAAACAGAATCAAATACTCTAATGCGATCTACTGTATGAAAAAATACTTTCAATCTGTTTCATGATTTTTTTCTAATAATATATCCTAAAATTCGTTCTATTTCAGTTCAGCTTGGGATTCACTGAGATCTCCAGATCTTTTTCTAATTTACTTATGTTTCATTATCTTTCTGTATATGAGTGAAGGCGTGTGAAGACATCTAACTTGAAGCCTAGCATATAATAGGGACTCAAATATGAAACCATTAATTGAAATAGAGTAGAAATTTAGCCTGGCTGAATGATACTTTCTTTAAATTATGGGGCTGCTTTGCATTCTTGGATTTGTATGCCATTTGAGGCTCAGAGGAAACAATCTGCAGATAATGATGGCCGAACCGAATTACTGCCAGGGTAAGAGATAATTTGTCACCTGTTTGTAGTGTGTCCCTTGGGCCTACAGAGAAAGAAGTGGAGTTGGAGTAGTAAGAATGATCAACAGTACCTGGTCTGGCTCCTGATTCTTGAGAAAATGTTCCCAGCTGAAATTGCAGCTCACTCTAGTCCAATAGAGACTCATGGTCCCACCCATAATGTGTGTGGTTCCCACAAATGGTGAACAAGGGATGCAAACACATCTCCCTGACTGCTCAATTCACGGAAACCTCACCACTTCATAAACTTCACAGGATGTCTCCTTGGGGACCTCGTCTTTCCTTTCAACCTCTGTCTTTCCTTTAGGCTCCTGGGCTTCTGGCTGCCACCATGGTGGCTCTCTTCTGTCCAAATGTGGAAGGCAGCAGGGCCAGAAGCTCTTGCTGAAGCTGCTCATTGATTTGCTTGATAGATTGACTCCATATGTAGCCAGACCCATTAGGAAATGACAGTTCATTTGGTGATTCAGCTGCACTTTAGTAAAGTGAGAATCCACAGGGTCTCAGTGGTACCTAGATAAAGAGTAGGGAATGGACATTGTTCTCTGCATTCCTCTTCTGAGAGGGGGACTCTCTTGGTAAAACGAGGATGGAGCCAAAGGGCTCAAATACCTCCTTTCCCAGAATTTTGGGTATTGACCTTCCAGAAATGGATATTTTCCTCATACTGTCCCTAAACCTTGCTAACATGCTCAAAACATTCAATGATTTCCTAACTTTCCAAAGTATAAAATTTGTACTGACAAGCATCTGCCTTAAAGACCTTCAGGTCAGACTACAGGCTTCCCTTCCAACCTCACTGGCCTTTAATTCCCAGTCTCACACCTGCTTGACAATCAAATCGGACTTCTTTCCTACACTACCATGTGTCTTTGTGCTCTCTCCATCTCATGCTTTTGCAAACCTAATTTTCTCAACCCATATTGCCCTACCTGGACTTCACTACTTCAGCCTATCAAAATCTTGCATGAAAGACCCAGGAAAATGGCATGTCTTCACTATGAAATGTTCTTTTCCCCCCACTAATAGCAATTAATTCTTACTGCTATTTTTCCCTCTTATCTTATTCAACGGGGACTTGGAGTGGCATAACGGCATTTCTTAAAAGTCTCCTCTTCTGGGACTGCAAAAATCCTTAAATACTCACTTCTTACTTATTCCCCCCACACTAACCTGGGAACTTGGATATTTGAAATGAGAAGGACATATTTAAATTGAAAGGGACCCTCTGCTCTTCTTGGGTGTACATTTCATGGCAGAACTACTTGAAGGGCTCAAACAGAACACATATTTTCTTAGAATCACCACATTGGAAGTTTGGGACAGCTTCAAGAGCATGTTTATTTTCTATCCCACAGTGGGTTTACACCTTAATCATCTGCTTTCTCCTCCTCTTCCTCTTCCTCCTTTTTCTCTTTAACCTCACCCTCCTTCCTCCTTCCCATCATCTCCCTCCTTCTCCTCCTTTTTCTTCTTATTCTTTTACCCTTCTCCTTCTTCTCCCCCTCCTCTTCCGCTTTCTTCTTCTGATTGTTTTTCTTCTCCTTCTCATCTTCCTTCTCCTTCTTCTTCTCTTGCCCAAAGCTCGAATTATAAGGAAGCTCATGAGGTCTTTTAACTTACCCTTTCGGCTCAGCTATAGCTTAGTGTCCCTGAAAGCTGTTCCAGTCATATTCCCCTTCCAGAGCTGAAACTGTAGCAAACATTTTATCCGACCCTGCTGTCCTGGCAAGTAGTTAACAACACCAAACACAATGTATTAGTCTTGGAATGTCTCATTCTAAGATGAGTCTGTTCATTTATTCATTCTTACACTTAATAAACATTACTTGAATGCCTACCATAGTATTCTTCAATATCTAGTCTACTCATCTATTGTCCTGTGTGAACACGTTAGATGTCTTTCAGTTGGCCATAGAATAAAATTGGAATTCCTCATTTTACCATTTCTCCATTCATGCCTACATTGCATTTCTACACTCTGCCATGCACTACTCTCTGACCTTGTATTTTCTTGCCTGTGATTGAATGCATCTGCCTTACTTCATTCCTCAAAAACTTACTCACTATTTCTGTGGTTGGTTCCTACATTTTTGTTGTATGACAAATATTCTAAAAAGCTTTTTCTGAGGCTGGGTCAGCAGATTGAGTCAGCAGCTTCTTCCCAGTGTTCTAATAGTTCTAGATACTTTTCTTTATCATAACATTTAACTATACGATGCTGTAATATCTGTTTGTTTTGTCTCCTTTAGATTGAAAGATTCTTGAGAATCATAATCACATTTTCCTGGAATTCTTAAATTAGACTGAAAATAATATCTGTACATAGAAGTTACCTAAAATATTTATTTGACAGATGGATGGATGGTTTCAGTACTATTCTAGCAAAGCAAATATGATAAGTCACATCCTCTGCTCTAGGGAGTTCACACCACTGAGAGAACATAAACAGAATAATTATAATGTATTGTCATAATTGCCATGAGAGTGCCTGGTGGAATGCTGGGCTAGTGTAGCTGGCAACTTCTCAGTGAGGGGGTGGAGCAGAGAGAGTGGGTTGTGTTCCTGTTCAGGGTGACAATTCAACATCACGAACAAGGATGTGCTCTTTACTTGGAAGTGTGCAGTAAAGCCTGGTTCCTATAGAAGTTTATGTGTCAATCCACAGTTTTTATTCCTATAATTTGAATCTCCTTATAAGGCCATGTATCATTTTTGTGTTAATCTTCTTAGACCTAGGGATGAAATGATTGTCCTTGACTTCTAGCACAAACTTGTCTCTCATGGATGGGCCTCCCACTTGCTGGTCATCTGGTTGTTCTCTGAGTAGGAACATACCACGATGTCCTAACACACTAGTATCCTTCTACATCACCTTGACTTCAGATAGCTTTGTGGTCTTTTATATTGTGTGCTGTCTAGCTACTTGTATTTTCACTGTTGACATCAGTTCTCCTAGCTTTTGCTTTTCCATAGAAGACCTAGGAAGGGAGACAACCTCTGAAGTTATAGCCAAATGGTTCTAAATCACGGGATGATTTCAGGCCCCTGGGTTGACCCACACCCTGAAGTTTGAGGGGCTCAACAGCCGCTAGCTATGAAATTCTCCCGATTGGTATGACTGTAGAAAGGATATTATTTGCTGACAATAATCAAAAGAGTCAGCTTTTCCAGTTACACCTTACCACACATTTAGCATCTCCAGGCCATTTAATGTTCCCGGGACTATATACGGACTCCAAAAGCCAAACATATCTAGTTTCTGTCATATATCCTCGAGGAGATATGTCTTTTTAAAGACTCATTAAACTATAATATATTCATGACAATTATGGGTTATGCATAGGATATCATAAGGCACGTGTCATTCTGTGTGTGGGAGTAGATATTTGCAGAGAAACCTTGCTGGAAATGAAGGCAGAACAGAATCTTAAAGAATAAGAAGTTATTTAGATGATGAGAAGGTAAAAGTTGCTCTATGAAGCAGGAATCACAAAAGTGAAGAGGGAAGAAAGAAGGCTGTGTGTGTGTGTGTGTGTGTGTGTGTGTGTGTGTGTCTGTGTGTGTGTGTGTCTGTGTGTGCATGCATGTGTGTGTTTCAAATACAAAGAGATTTACGATACTGGACAGTATAATGTAGTTTAAGGAATGGTAATAAATGAGCTTGAAGAGCATTCTAGGAGCACTTGAATGGAGAGTCTATAAAATCAAGAAAATGCATTTGTGATTTATACCAAGGGTCATAAGGAGCCACAGAAAGTTTGCAAGCAGAGGTACACCTGCCAGATATTTTTGCAAAGGTAACTATACAGAGTGAACCTTGTACTAACCTCTGTTCCTTTCTTTTGTCCTTCCTACCATAAAACCTGCAAGTCCTGAGAATCAGCATAATCTCTCCCGAACGTAATGTCTACGTCCCTATGGTAGTTCTCCCCCTTTTTGGGTAGAGAGTGAACAGCTGGTCATCATCCCACTTGAAAACTATTCTTGAGATGTTTCTCAAAATGTGCTGTATGTCTCATTCAAATTGGATTTATTCTGGTTTCCACAGGCAGCGTCCTAGTTAGCAGTTCCACCCGAGGTTCCTTGATAGATGCATCGCAGTCTCAGGAGCTTAGAGAGCTTTGGAGGGAAATGTATAGGATCATTTTCCCTTGGGACCTGAATGAAATCACTGCCCCAGCTAATCAGTTAAAACTACTCCTTTCATTATCTTAAATTCTTCTGTAACTATTTCATTTGTATATTTCACAAGGAACTTTTTTTATTTTTATAAAATAGCTCCTCATGGAAAGAAAGATAAGGATATCATACCTATTTAACAGATGAATAAGTAGACATATGGAGTCACTGAAGAAAGTTTATAGTTTACAGAATTGTGCAACAGAGTACCTAAGTCTTTATCCTGTCTCAGTTATCTAACTGAAGCATTAGTTGACTGGAGTGTAAGTTCATTCTAATACTACAGGAATAATAGAAAGTTTCTTCCCCCATTCATTTGACATTTATTTATTGAGTACTCACTTTGTGCCAGAAACTATTCTAAACAGAAGTAAAACTAAAAGAATTCTCTGTAGGGAGCATACACTTTAGCAGGGGAGTTAGACAAGAAATGGATAAACAAGTAGATATATAACCTAATATCAGACATATAAGTACGATGGCAATCACAAAGAATGCTGATAGGATATTAAACTAGGTGGTGCTATTTTAGATAGAGTGGGAAGAGATTGCATCGCTGAGATGCAACATGTAAACACAGAACTAAGTGAAGACAAAAGATAAGCCATGCGTTTACCAAAGAGAAAAGTTTCCAGGCTGAGAAAACTGCAAATTCAAAGGTCCTCATGTGGGACTGTGATTGACATGGTCTAAGAACAGGCAGAGAGTCAGTGTAGAAGAGATAAGACCACACAGGGTTCTAAATGATAGCGGTGTGGAGAAGTGGGCTGGGGTTATATGCCAAGGTGTTGGTAAACCCTTGCAAGGATTTGAAAAGGGAGTGATGTAGTCAGATTCAGTATTTTAACTACACTGACTGACACTGGATATTGTGATAAAGAAATCTTTGGAAAGGGAGCAAAACAGTAGCCCAAACATCCTTCAGAGCCGGTTATACTCCTGTGTTTCCGGAAATGATGAGGGTTGTGGCCCTTGTAAGTCCTAAATCTCTCTTTATCTTGTTGCAAGCTGTGTATGATCAAGTTAGGATTAGAATCTGGCATTTCTAACTGGATTCTAATGCATTCTCACTTCCAGTATACTAGATACCATTCAAGTGAGAAGGTTTAACTCTTCAAACTGTTTTTTTCCCCAGTAGTAGATGTGTGTGGTGCATAATGAATACATTTATTATACATAGTGAATACTTGTACATGACACATCTTAATTCTTTTTCATTTTTAAAATTTCAGACAATAACCAAAACAAATTTACAAATACAAAGATATAAATGAAACAACGCAAAAAAATTGATAAAATACAGAACTTCAAACAAGGTGGTAGGAAATTAATAATGCTTGTTGTTATGACACGTTGTTATCTTCAGATTGATTATTCAGATAAGGAAATAGAGGCATACAAGACTGATCAAACAATCAAACTGTTCCTTTCAATAACCCAGTAGAAATTAGTAGCACAATTATCTTCGCTATCTTGTGTGTATGTGTGTGTATATATGTATGCATATATGTATATACATATATATTTATATATATATAAATATAAAGTTTTTCCTTCTTTCTTTCTTTTCTCTTTTCCCTCATCCCTGTTGTCTTTTCCTTTTGAACAGTTTCTTTTCCTGTCCCAATATCTATTTTCCCTTTCAGATTTGCTTTACTGTTTCAGGTTCTTACACTACAGAGACAATATAATGTTTATGCATGTGAATCTGATTTATTTCACTTATAAGCATGGTCTCTATTTGCATCCATTTACCTAAAAAAGCCTCTAGTTTAGCTTTCTTATAGCTGAGTAATATTCCACTATATAAAAATACCACATGTTTTTTACCTATTCCTCATTTGATGGACTTTTGTGTTGTTTCCACGATTTAGCTATTACAAATTGTGCTCATATAAACATGGATGTACATATGTCACTGTGGTATGATGCTTGCAGTTATTCTGGAAAAATATCTCAAAGGGAAATAGCTGGGTTGAATGGGACCTATAATCCTAGTTTAGTAAGAAATCTACAGACTGATTTCCATAGTGCTTGCACCAGTCTACATTCCTATCAATAGCAGAGAAGAGTTTCTTTATCCCCACAACCACTCCAACATTTGTTGTTGGTTGATTTCTTGATGATAGCCATTCTTTCTGTTGTGAGATGGAATCTCAATATTCATTGGTGATCTCAAATGACCAGTGTTATTCAACATTTTTTCATACATTTATTTACCATTTATATTTCTTTATCTGAGAAGTTTATGTTCATCTCAGATGCCCATTTTTGGATTGGGTCTTTGAATTTTGGGGGCCTGATGTTTTTTAATTTTTTATATGTTCTAGATAGAAGTCCTTTATCTGAGGAACAGTTGGCTAAAATTTTTTCCCAAATCATGGGTTTTCTTTTTACTCTGTTGGTGATTCCTTTGGATATGCAAAAACTTTTCAGTAAAATGAGACTCCAGTTGTTGATCCTTTGAAGTGTTTCCTGTGCAGTTTAGTTTTTGTTCATGAACTCTCTGCCTACACCTATGTCTTCAAGACTTCAACCTACTTTATCTTCCAGTAGATTTAGCGTTTTTGTCTAATATTTAGATCATTACTTCATTTTGACTTTAGTTTAGTACATGGTGAAAAACATGGGTTTAGTATTAGTCATCAGCATATGTAAGCCAGTTTTTCCAGCACCATTTATTAAAGATGCTATCATTCTTCCAATGAACTTGTTTGGCCCCTTTGTCAAAGATAAGGTAGCTGAGTGTGTTATAGTTGTATCTGCATCTTTAATCTGTTCCAGTGATCCTCATTTCTGTTTTATTGACAGTAACACACTGATTTTATCAGAGTAGCTTTGTAGTATAATTTCAAGTCAGGATTGTGATGCATCCTGCCTTGCCTTTCTTGCCCAAGATTGGTTTTGCTATTCTGAGTTTCTTCTGGTTTCAGATTAATTTTAGAAATGCTTTCTCTGGATCTGTGAAGTATAGTAATGGTATTTTGATTGGTATTGCATTGAATCTGTATAACACTTTTGAGAGTATGGACATTTTCACAATGTTGGCTCTTCCTATCCATGAGCAAGAAATATGCTTCCATTTTCTGAAAACCTCTTCAATTTCTTTTTTCAGAGTACTGCAATTTTCACTGTATAGACCTTTCACTTCTTTTGTTAGGTTGATTCCTAAATATTTCAGGTTTTTGGATGCTATTGTGAAAGATACGTTTTCTCTCATTTCTCTCTGTGTGTTTGTTATTTGTGTATGAAATACTATTTATTTCTGAGTCTTTTAATCCATCTTTACTACTGAATTTGTTTATTAATTCTAAGAGTCTTTGGGTAGAATTCTTGGAGTCTTCCATTTATAGTATCATGTCATCTGAGAATAATGCTAATTTCACTTCCTTTCCTATCCTTATTACTTTTATTTTTCTCTCTTGTCTAACTGTTCCAGCCAGTGTTTCCAGAATAATGTTGAATAGAAGTGTTGACAGTGGACATCCTTGTCCTGTTCCTAATTTTAACGTAAAGGTTTCAGTTTTTGTCCATTTAACGTGATGTTAGTTATTGGTTTGTCATAGATGGCTTTGATCAAATCGAGAAAAAGACCATCTATTCCAATTTTCTGTAGGGTTTTTTATCATGAATATGTGTTGGAGTTTGTCAAAAGCTTCTGCATTTGAGATGATCATGTGGTTTTGTCTTTGGCTCTGTTGATATGTGAATTTCATTTATTGATTTTCATATATTGAACCATTCCTTCATCTCTGGTATGAATCCCAGTTGGTTATAGTGCATAATGTTCTTTATGATTTGCTGCATTCTATTTGCTAGTATTTTACTGAGTATTTTTGCATTTATGTTCACTAGAGAGATTGGTCTGTAGTTCTCTTCTTTGGCTGGATTTTCTCTGGTTTTGGTATCAGTAAAATACTTACCTCTAGAAATGAGTTAGGGAGAAGTGCTTCCCTTTTAATTTCATTGAAAAATTTGAGGAGTATTGGCATTAAACATTCTCTAAATTTCCCGCAGAATTTACCTCTGAATCCATCAAGACCTGGGCTTTTCTTTGTTGGTAAGTTTTTAATCATGGTTTCAGTTTCGTTAACTGATATTGGGTTATTCAAAATTTTATATTTTCTTGATTCAGTTTTGGTAATTCAAATATATCTGGGAATCTGAGCATTTCTTCTGTGTTTTCCATACTTTGAGAGTAAAGATTTTTGATGTAGGTATTGATGATCTGCATGCTAATGATCTTCTGAATTTATGTAGGATCTGTAGTGATTTTAACCTTTCCATTCCTTACTTCATTCATTTTTGTCTTTCCTTCTTGTAGTAAGGTTGACTAGGGGTTTATCAGCTTTATTTATTCTTTTAAAGAACAAACTATTTGGTTCATTAATTCTTTCTATTGTTTTCTTTGTCTTAACTGTGTTAATTTTTCCCCTGATCTTTATAATTTCTTCCCTGCTTTGGGTTTTCTTTTGTTTTGTTTTTCTTTTTTATTTTAAAGACAAAAGAATGGAAACTTATCAACAACCAAACAGACTTAAACCAGAATAACACAAAAACAATAAAGGAAATACAAAATTATAGAGAAGGTAGTAGGTAATTAACAATGGTTGCTGTATTACATAATGGCATCTTCGCACTTGTTACTCAGTTATACAAATGAAGGCACGTACGATTAATCAAACAATTTTCTCCTCTCTCCATTGTTCTCCCACCCAATCATCCCTCTTCCCTCTCATAACTGTACTTTTTGGTTCTATTCATTCCCTTGGGCTCTCACATTGGGAAGACACATGGTTGTTTCAAATTATACTACAACAAACATGGGTGCACACAAATTACTAGGGCACTAGGTGGAAAAGGACCCAACCTGAATGATGATACACAGACAGGGGCCCAGGCATATTATGATCAGCACGCCACTGACAAGCCCTTGAGGCCCTTACTGGTCCAGCCGGTTCCATGGTTCACCCCCTCATACCACTGGGCTTCGCCCCAATGCAGCATGCAGGGGCATTCAGTCGAGTCTGCAGGGCCAACCCCATGTACTGCTCTGATGTGGCACCTGCTTTGGGTTTTGGACTTGACTTGCTGTTATTTTTGTGGAAATTGAAGGTGCAGCATCAGGCTATTTATTTGTGCTTGTTCTGTGAGCCCATCACTATGAATTTCTGTATGTGGATGG
Organism: Dinomys branickii; assembly: GCA_004027595.1. NCBI lineage: Eukaryota > Metazoa > Chordata > Mammalia > Rodentia > Dinomyidae > Dinomys > Dinomys branickii. The sequence goes on along the minus strand of PVLD010009136.1, from coordinate 2,918 downwards.
CCTTCATTGCATCCCAGAATTCCAGTAAGTTGTATTTATATTTCCATTTGATTGTAGGTGTTGTTTTATTTCTTCTTTAATTTTATCTGTGACCCATCTGTTGTTCAGGAGGGTGTTATTTAATTTCCATGTGTTTATGGAAATTTTGTGATTCCTTTTGTCATTAATTTCCAATTCCATTGCACTATGGTCAGATAATATGCCTGGGATAATTTTAGTTCCTTTGTATTTATTCAAGCATCTTCTCTGGGATAATATGTAGTCTATTTTAGAGAACATCCCATGTGCAGCTGAGAATGTATATTCTGATGTTGTTGGGTAGAATGCTGTGTAAAAGTCCACTAAGTCCATTGTTCATAAGTTTGGTTCAGGTCTGTTATTTCTTTGCTGATGTTTTTGTGTAGTTTATCTCTCTCTTTGTGTTAATGGGATGTTAAAGTCCCCCATTACAATTGTGTTAGTATTTATTTGTTTTTTCAGGTCTATCAAGCTTTGTCTTAGATAGTTGGGTGCTTCCATATTTGGTGCATACCTATTTATGATTGTTATCTCTTCATTTTTGCAATTTTCCCCTAACAGCTATGTAGTGACCTTCTTTATCTCTTTTGATTGTTCTTGGTTGGAAGTTCACATTGTTTGCAAACAGAATAGATACTTCTGCTTTTTTCTGAGTTCTAATCACATGGAGAATTGTTTCCCATCCTTTGACTTTCAGTCTATGAATTTATTTTTGAGTTAAATGCTTTTCTTGTATACAGCATATTGCTGAATTTTGTTCCTTGATCCTCCTTACCAGTCTGCTTCTTTTGATTGGTGAATTGAGGCTATTTACAGTAATGGTTATTACTGATATGTATTAGCTTATCTTTGTCATGTTATTTTTCTGTCAGTTTCCTAATTTTTCCCTCCATTTAATTCCTTGCTCTGCTTGGTGGTTCTTTTCCATTCTCATTCTTGAAATTGTGATCATTTTTATCTCTTTGCAGAATATCTTTTAGTACTCTTTGTAGGGTTGGTTTGGTGCTCATGCATTTCTTTATTCATTCTTTGTCATGGGAATATTTCATTTTTCCATTAATTCTGAAAGAGAGTTGTGCAGGGTACATCAGTCTGGGTTGGAAGTTGTTTTTTTCAGGACCTGAGATACTGCATGTCAAACTCTTTTTGACTTGATGGTTTGTTTTGAGAAACCTGTGTGATTCTGATAGGCTTTCTTTATAGGTGATCTGTTTCTTTTCTCTAACAGCTTTTAATATTCTGTTCTTTTGTTGAATTTCTGGGATCTTGATTATTATATGTCTGGGTGAGATTTATTTTGGTTATGGCTAATTGGAGTTCTATATGCCTTGCTTACTGTATGTCAGATTATTTTTCCCTGCTTGGGAAGTATTCTGCTATTACTTCTACAAATAGTCTTTTTATGTCATTTGTGTTGACTCCTGCTGTTTCCTTCACACCGGTTAGTCTTGCACTGTATTTTTATGCCTCATCTTCAGCTGTTGAATTGTTATTTCTTGGTTCCTTGTTATTTTTAAGAAATCTTTCCTTTCACAATCATTAGCTGCAATGTTGTCTTCAAGATCTGAAAGTTCATTTTACCAGCCTCATTCAAGTGGTATGCCAGCTTTTGATGGAATTTTTAATTTTCTAGATATCACTTTATATCTATTTCATGTATTCTAATTCTCTCCTACATTGTTCATTCAGGGTTTCCATCATTTTGTTATGCTCCTCTATTTTTTCTTTTAAAAATTAAAAAACTGACAAAATAACAATAAGTACAAAATCAAAACAACACAGAAACAACAAAAATCATACATGATCTCAACATAAAATGATAGAAATTTACAATGGTTGCTATATTACATACTGTTATCTTCAACAAAGTTGCTCAGTACATTAGAGATAAGAATGTAAGATTGATCAAACAATCAAAGACATTAACAAATAAAAAAATAAAAATAATTTTAAAAACTTTTGGAAGTGGTACAAAGTTTCACCATACGAAATGGTAAGAGATCAACAATGGTTCTTTTACTGCATATTGTTTTCAGATCAGTCATTCTAATTACCAGATTCAAGCGTATAAAATTGGTCAATAAAAAAGAAAATTTTAAGCATTGACTGTTTCTCTCAATAAACTAAAGACATCAGCAATATACCTATTCCAGCTATCTATGTCTTCTTTAGATGTGCTGAGCAATTATTTCATTATTATTGTCAGTTTTTAATATGAGAGATTATTTCTGATCTGATTTCCTCTATGGGCTGATGGAGATCTTCTTTTACTTCAGTCACTATCATTTCAGAAATTTCAGATACTTCTGAGTTCTCCTATGTTGATGTCTTGTGGACTTGTTCTGGGTAAGATGAAGTTCTGAGATTGTACTTTGCTCTTTCATCTTGTCATTTCCTGGGAGATCAGATGTGTCTTGTGATGATAGCAGAATTTGGAACACCAAGTCCAGCCTCTCCCTGTAGCCCATGAGGGGAACCTGGCTTTCTCAGTTCTGTCTCCTCCCATGATGGTGTCAGGAGGTAGAGCAACAAGTCCAGCTTCTCCTAGCAGCCCACAGATTGGACTTGGTTTTCCTAGGAGATCAGATGTGTCCCATGATGGTGGTGGGAGGCCAAGCACCCTTATTTCTTTTTATGTCCTGTTCCTCCACCCAATATCTCTTGGGTCTCTTTACATTTGTAAATGATCTATCTCCTTGTTTCCTACTGTCTATGTTTTATTTTGCTCTTTAATTTCTTTATACTTTGGCTTTCTCATATAAGTGAAATCATATATTTAACCTTATGTGTCTGATTTATTTCACTTAGCATTATGGATTCTTTTTTTCTTTTTGATTTTGTGAATTTATTTTTATTTTTTATTTTTTATTTTATTTTTTTTTTATTTTAGAAACATAAAA
>PVLD010009135.1:0-79023 GCA_004027595.1 Dinomys branickii | reverse complement strand
AAAGGAAAGGAAAGGAAAGGAAAGGAAAGGAAGGATGGGAGGGTGGGAGGGTACAGGTCCCAAGAGACCCTGAAGAGAGGGAGGCTGGGCTCCATCCAGAGGACAAGGATGTCAAGAGAGGGCTGAAGCATGGAAGGGAGATGTGACCTCAGATTGGCATTTTAGGTCTGGAATCTATGGACAAGGTTGGTAGGGAGGGTGGTGAGGAAGATCTTGTGACACAGTGAGATTAAGACACTTGAAATTCTGCATTGGTCTTGAGAGCAACTGTGGGAGAAACTAGCTTCTTTGGGTTTCAGTTCCTTAATGTTTGGAAGGGGAATGATGGCAGTAGCTGCTTCTGTGAGCCCTCCTTGAGATTCCACACGCGCCTGTGTGCTGGGAACAGTTCGCACTAATGTGGATGAGCTCTCAGCACACACATCAGGGTGCGTGACGTGGCATGTCGCTGCTGTGCCACAGCAGGCATTTGTGATCGAGTCCGCCCTCACTGAGCTGGTAGGAAAGGCTGTCTCATCTTCATTTTGTCTTCTCCACGCGGCCTGCTTCTCTTCCTTCTCCTCTGCAGAGCCTCTCAGTGCCCCTGGGTTTAGACTTTTGAAAAGATAAGCTAAGAATGTTTTCTGGCCAATTGCTTCTATCCTGCCACATGCCTCCCCTGGTGCAATGACCACAGAGCAGGTCCTCGCTGGACTGAAGAGGAGGGCAAGAAGAAACTACAGGGGGAGGAATAAAACCTCACTATTGTCTCAGCAACCATCCAGTATCATCATCGTAGTCATTTCAACAACAGCAACTCAAGGCGCAGAGGTCCAGCACTCCAGAGGAGGGGCGCTCACAGAGGCAGAAGGCAGTTGAACAAAGTGGCCGTTGGAGAAGCAGCCCCTGCTAGAGTTGGAGGACAGCACTGGCTTGGTTTCCCCTCCACGGCCCCACCACAGTGCGGTCCATGTCAGCCATGCCCTGCTTGCATCTTGCCTCAGAAGCTGTCTGTGTTAATGAGGAGCCAGCAGCCACTGCGCCGGGCAACAGTCTCAGCGCTTTGCATACAGGGCCTCATTTAATGCTCATCGCAGTTCTCAGAAGGAGCTCCACACTTCACCCTCTATTTAGAGATGAGGAAACTGTCTCAGAAAGACTTTGCTCAGCTTGGGAAGAGACCCTCCTCGTCTCTGCAGCCTGGGGACATTCCTGGAAACATGGGATGTATACATGTGAGTGCCACGCGGAGGCCCAGATTCAGGTCCCTGACACAGATATGTGAGGACAAGAACACACTCCTGTGGCTATGGCCAGGTATATGCTTTCAAGGAAAGCTCAGGCACAGCACCACTGACACATTCCTACAGTCACTGTGCCTCTTCACACACACGGAGCATTGCACGCTGGTCCTCACACCCACTCCCTCCCAAGCAATGCACTTAAGCACCCACATCACACTGTACCTCAGATCTTTGCACAGAGGATGTACACAAGCACCACACACACTCACACACATGGAGTCAACAGGGACTGAGAGCATGATTATGGGCAGGGGGAGAGGTAGACCTTGGAAAGGAAGCAGTCAGTAGGACAGGGAGGGTCCTTCAGAGAGTGCCAGCCAGTCAGAGGCAGAAGTTTATTATCTCACAGTTCTGGAGGTCAAAAGTTGGAGGTCAAGGTGTGAGCAGGTTTTTTTTTTTTTTCTGGAGCTTCTCATGTTGGCCTCTTACTGGCCATTTCCCCCTGGGTCTTCCTAGAGTCACCCCTCTGTCTTTGTGCATGTCCTAACTTCCTCTTCTTTCAGGACATCAGTCATACTGGACTAAAGCCCAGAATAATGACTTCATCTAACCTTAATCACCTCTTTAAAGACCCCATTTCTAAATACAGTCACAATACTGGGGGTTAGGACATCAACATATGGATTAGAGGGTGACACAATTCAACCTATTGCTTCCCATTGGGTAGGCGGTCACAACCTACAGAAGCAGAAAATGGTTTGACCATGGTAGGGCTTTGAGCAAAGAGAAAGGGGCTGAGAGAGAATGCGGAAGATTGGAGGCACCAGTGCCTCAGGAAGAGCGGTTGGGTAGCAGTCTGCGGAGGTCTGCAACGGGCCAAGTCCATCCCCCCCAGGCCTCCAGACTCCACACCAGGCAGACCCAGTGTGGGCCTCAGCGAGTGTGCTGCTGGGGGGTAGAGGAGAAAGGGTAGGCCTCCTTGAGGCTGAGGAGGCTGAGCTGTTGTGTAGGAAAGCCCTGGAAATCAGCCGGGTGAGGCAGGGCCGTTCCTGAGAGCCTGGGTGGTCAGACAGGATGCAGATGGCTTGGCAGGAGCCCAGGGCCGAGGCTGACTAGGGAGAAAAGTAGGAGGAGAGAGGGGCTGAGGGCTGCCCTGAATGCCAGCCCTGGGCCCGCTGCATGACTTGGGGCAAGTTACTAACCTTTCTGAGACGGTTTCCTCATCTGTAAATAGAGGATGAAGTAGGAAGCTACTTCTCAGAATTGCTGTGAGGTTTAAATGAGGCCCTGTATGCAAAATGCTGCTCCCTAGCACATAATAAGTGCTCAGCTAACAGTGGCTTATGTCCTCATGCCTGTTGCTATTCCTTTGGAAGACAAGCACACTGCACACCTGAATCACCTTTGACTCCACTGCTACCTTACCACACACCTTTACCAATCCCTAAGTCCCTGTCACTCCTGCCCTTTCCACCTGCTTGGGTGTGACTGCACCCCACCCCCTTGCTCCTGAGGCCTCACCTTCTCCCTCTGGAAATACAGCAAGGACAAACAAACAACAGAAAGCCACTGGATAAAGAGCCTAAAACAAACAAAAAGAGCAAGGGTGACTATGTTAAAATATTAGAAAACCAATAGGAAAAGGCCACTCTGACCCCCCCAAGACGCCCAGGCATGCCCCAAACCAAAAGTGCATGACCTTGGCCTGCCTCCAACCTTCTTTGCACTGTGTTTCAATGTCACCTCCCTCCACTTCAGATGCCATGACACTTCCTCTAAAAACATTGTGTGGTCAAAACCCTCCCTCCTGACAGATGCTTAAGTCAGATACTCTGTCAGGCCATGACTCCTGTCAGTTCCCATCTAAGATCCTCCCATAATCAGAGGACCTTAAGAGACCCAGTATTGCCTCTTTTGGGGCTGTGAGTGCTCACTGGTCTGTTTCCACCCCGTGGAGCACACTTTCACTTCTAATAAATCTTAATTCTGTTACTCCTTTTGAGTGTCCTGCCTGATTCTTTGTTTGGAATACCAAGAACCTGAGCACAACTCCCTTAAGGTCCCCAGCAGATGACACCGGCAGCCTCTTCTGGATTTCCTTCGTCATCAGCCCAGCCTCTCTCTACACTGGCTTCCAGTCAATATCTGATGGGTGACTCTCGGCTTAAAGTTGTTCAGCACATAGTACTACACACATGAAAAGGTGTTCAAGATCCTTCAGGTTCTGGCCTAAAATTTCAGCCTCGTCTCCAGCTATAGTTAGTACACATAGACACACAGGATATGGCTCTCTTGGGCTGCTGCAGACCCAATTGCCTTAGTGCCCACAGTCCCTCTACTGGAAGGCCTTCCATCTCCTCAGCCCTGATTTCTCAGATTGACAGTTCCTTTCAGGCTGAGCACAAGGGCCAAGAAGTGGGTGAAGCTGCCCTGACTGCTCAGGCCAAGTTAACTGAGTCAACTTAACTCTCCATGGTGCCCCTGCAGAGTCAGGCCACTTCCGGAGACAGCTTTAGGCTTCTTTGCTGAGTTCTTAGGAACAGTGGGGTTGCTTTCTCCCACACAGATTGGCTCATTTTCTTGGACATGCTCCGGTGGCTGTGTGGTGTCCCAATCCTGCAAGGCTGATGCTTTTCTCAATCTTACGTATGAGCAAACCAGCTCACCAAAGTGCATGATCTGCCCAAGCTGACACGACTAGCTGCCTCACACCCAGACTCCTTCCTGCACAGCTCTCTGCTCCCCTCTCTGGGCCACTGCTGAGACCCAGCTCGGACATCAGGCTGCTCCTTAACCCTGCGGGAGAGGATGCCTATCCCCGGAGATGGTGGGGAGCAAGCCTGCCTAGAAACAATGTGACCTCTAGAATCAGTGTTGTGTCACCTTTCATGAGATGCAGTTTTGTGAGTATTCACAAAAGAAATTCCACATTAATTGGTGGAAATGATGTGTTTGCCAGGATGCCCTGCTGGGACCAACGCCTGACCATAGAACCCCCAAGCAAATCCATAGAAGTGAATCCTGGATGCTCCCAGGGGCATCTGGTGGAGTCCATGCTTAAGTAGAGGGTTAGAAAGAGACCCGAGAGGGGAGAAACAGACCAAGGCCTACGCAGATCTCAGTCTGGACTCAGACTCTCCCACGTGTACAGCACTGCAGCCTCAGGCAGCCCCAAGCGCTGGGAGGGACTTGGATATCTTAGAAGAGGCACCCAGAAGTGTAGGGCTGTCTGAAAGTAGCACAGGAGCAGGGCCTGTGCTTGCCCAGCTCAAAGACAGTAATGGCAGAGGTCTTATGTATGTTATTCACTACTGGGACATCTTAGTCATGGGACTGTAGATATGGCCCAGTATGAGCCATGGAGTAATGGAGTTGCTAAAGTGTGGGCAGCATTAGTGGAGAAGTAGTCTCTAGATCAAGGAAAATCAGTATCTGCTATTCTTTGCTGACTCGTCCATATGTAAAATTAAGCATTAACGATGAGCTTCGTGTTGGAAGGGGAGCAAGGAGGAATTGGAAAATATTTAGCTCTTAGAAGGGTCGTTACATGGAAAGAAGAGGAAAATTAATATTTTGAGACTCCGGAGAGCAGAGCCAGAGTAGAGAGCTATGAATGGGGAGATTTTTAGCTAGATTTTAGCAAGTTTATTCTCATAACCCCAGCTATTTAGAAGTGGACTCAGGGGGCCTGGGTAGACAGCAAGGGCTCTGTCTCTGGACAAACCTAGAGGTGGACCATTCTCTGGGAGACTTCTGGGAAGATTCTTGTCCTGGGAGCGGTTCAGCTAAACAACCTTTAAGGCCTTTCAGACACGGAACTAGGAGACTAGTCCTTCCTGGAACATCTGTCCTGTACCGGATACCATGCAGGTGAGAAGAGAGTCACCTCCAGGTCTCGAGTGCTTGTACTCAGCTGGGCAAACAGACAGAACCCGGGCAGTGAGAGTCACGATGGGCAGTGGTGGTGCTCAGGGCTATGGGAGCCAGAGCTGGGAGCCTTTTTTACGCCATTTGCAAGTAGGTCGCGGAGGGCCCCTGCTGTGGCCTCTCAGAGCAGCGCTTCCCTTCGCAGAGCAGAACTTTCACCAGTGCTGGAAATGTGTTACATTTGCACTCTTCAGTATGTTGGTTTGGAATGGCTTGTGTGACTGAATTTTTAAAGCCATGTAGTAGCCCTGTATAGGGAGTGCCCCATGCATGGGGCAGCACAGATGCTGAGAATTTCCGTGGTTGCAAAAAGTACAGTTGACCAGCACTGCTGGAGTTTTGACAGGCTTCACAATGACCCTGAAGGCCCTTTCTTTCTCCTCTCATGGCGTCAGTCCTGCAGAGAAGGAGGGCTTCAGACTGGACAGATCAGCTTGCTGTGGGACTTCAGATAAATCCCTCTGCCTCTCTGGGCTATGCCACTGATAAAATGAAGACTCAAACTAAAGCCTTTAAAAAATTATTTTAAAATAAAGACTGTGGGTGTAGCCTTTGGTGATTTCTCTTCTCTCCTTAGAGAAGAGGAAACCTTCACTCTATCCCCCGTGTCCCTTCTTCCTCTCTGTTGACCCCAATCATCTACCACCCAGAGCACAGCTCCCAGCGACCCGAAGAACTTTTGTATTTACCGCTTAGCACTTGCTGTTCGGGTCTCTGACCTTCTTTAGAAACTTTTTCTTTACGAGTTTATTTTGGCTTGTGCTGAGCATTCATAAAATTCCTAGGGAACTGGAGGTTTAAAAGTCAGGCTTGTAAAAGGAGTAGGTGGGCGGGGGTGGGAACCAGCAGAGAGGGGCGAGGGCAGCAGCCAGCCCTGGGAAGCTGGAAGGGACGGCAAAGTTTTCCATTGTCCACTGAAGGCCTCGCCTTCTATGAGTGCTGGTTCTTCCGGGTCATCGAAGGGGAGCGGAGGTAGATGAGAGAGAGGGTGGGGCGGGGTATGGAGGAAGACTGTGGATGTGGGGGTGCACAGCCTGGGGTTTTTCTCCGGGCCAGCAGAGCGGCCTTTCTGATATGGAGTCCCGCTGGCCGGCTCGGGTTTACCTTGTCATTCATCTCCTCTCTGGCCAGGCCACTCCTCAGCAGGTTGGAGGCGCTGGTGCACGGCTCCGAGCAAGTGAGGGGCATATGAAACAAATTAGGTCTCCATTACAGCCACCCAGAGGCGGGCAGTGGATGGGGCCTGCGATCACGGCAAAGCTAATTGGCAACACACAGAGACATCCAAGAAAGTATATTATTTTGCCAGACTTTGGAGTCACTGGGCTTTTTTTTTTTACTGTAGAACATTATACAGCCAGAGATAAAAAGCACGGTGAAAGTTTTAAATCTAATAAAAACATTTGACTGCAGAGTAAAAATAACATACACAGAAGAGTTTGATTTGGATTCAGGTTTTATTAATGTTCTTTCATTGCAAAATGTTTCCGATTAAAAAACAATTTGGAGAGTGCCACGTTAATAAATGGCTTGTCTTTCCATTGGGCAGAAATTCTGAGATGCTGTGGTGAACACTCTCTCTCTCTCTCTCTCTCTCTAGTGCACACACATGGGCATGAGCCCTACCACTGGGACGTTGTTATAACAGTATCTAAGATATTCCAGACTTTAAATTTTAGATACTGTTGTATGGCTCAGAGCTGGGAACAGGAGAAAAACTTCATGGCTAGGTTTGAAGAAAAAGCACCTGCAGTTTATTCAGTGTTACTTGGTACAAGGACACCTCAGCATACACAGCCTAGCTTAGATGTCACCGGCAGGGATCAGCGGAGGCCAGACTATGCCAGGCCTCCGTTTCCCCAGCTGTAAAACAAGGCTATTGGCTTCACTGGTCTTTGAGGGTTTCAGGATTTCTCCAGGAAACCAGTGAAGACATTTACTGATTTTCCTGAAGTGTGTTTAAGTCTTCATTTTAGGAAACACTCACTGAATCTAAAACGAATGAGCAGAAGAGAGAGATGAAGCTCTTGTAGATCCAGGAGTTGGCATTTTGATGTAGTTGTTTTTAAAACATAACTAGTAGTATAACCAGCTCCAACTGAGGTTTGTGAAATAACCAGCCAATATAATACGGGGGCTGGGCACTATGAAATTATTTTTAACCAGTCTTTGCCAAGTAATGTAAATTAATCAGTTCCTCAAATAATTCCCAGCAAGTTATTTTTAGAACAATTGGTAATTTCCAATTCAAGTACTTGCTTAACTAGGTCCAACTGTTTTGTTTTCTGCCCCCTCACAGAGTTTTAGCTCCAGGGAGGAAACACGAGTCTAACTGGTTGCTTTTTTAGGTGGCTTGAGCTGTTCTGCCTGTGGGTCAATTTGGGGACTGTCCGCTTCTTGGGAGACCTTGCACACACTCAGTCACTGCATGACCCAAGAATGCTGGTCATAAACCTGGGGATAAGTACCTGCTTCCCCAAAGACCAGAGCAAGTTTTTTTTTTTCCTGTAGGGTGGGTGTCAGACTGGGTTGGGTGTGGGTTTGTGCTTTTTTGCACATCTGGAAGTTGAATGCACTGTGTTTTCCCACCCCACCCACCACAGCTGGATAGCCCATCCAGCCTCCTGTCCTGGCCTGGTCTCCAGTGCCTGAGCGAAGGGCAAAGACAGCCTCCGAGCCAATAGTCAACCTAGACACATGTGGCTGGGTTTACAGTCTCTAGCTCCTGGGGGGCCTGATAGAGGTTGCTTAGTACCAGCTCAGGAGCCTGCTGCTGGGTCAGCTGTGCAGACAGAAGAAACAAAGGGATCGAACTCAGTCTATCTTTGCAATGACCACTAATCCTCCTCCCACTGGCCCCTCTCACACCTGCAGAAAGGATGCTATTGCCGGTATGGGGTCTAAGGTTGATTTCAGAGGAGAGCATAACCTGCACAACTGCACGACCCCGTCACCCATCTCATCACTTTGTCTCCACCTCACACATCCCGCACTTTGGCTGACTCGGCCTGGCAGTGACCGTGGCTCGCAGTTCTCTCCTGTCTACCTTCCCAGGGCCTGGATGGCCTTTGAGTAAACAGATAGCCTAGCGAGGTATGTGATCAATTAGCTGTGCTGAAAATACAATCATTTTGTTATTCCAAGCTGATGAGAAGCCCTCTTTGGCCTGCTCTCCCAGCCTCCACATGCCAATCAGCCCGTGTCACCGATATAATTTTCCACATAAACACAACCTTTGTGCAACATCTACTCTTGTAAATAGATGTAATTCCCAAACCAAATAACGCACTTGGAGGGGAAATGGATATTATGCATGCAAAAAGAAAAGCTGGTGATTTTTACACTTTCCAGGCAACAAAAGATTACCCCTAATTGCAAATGGGGAGGGGGCCGTGGCGGGTAAGGAGGGAGGCAGTGGCTGCTGGGAGACGGGGAGGCCGGCCTCCAGGAGGGTTTTCTTCATGTGCACATGTGTAAGTACAGACCACCAGGAACCACTAACGGGGGATTTGTCCTGTTTAAGCAATGGGGAGAAGACGGCTGTTGTTGTTGATATCTTAAAGGCAACGGAGAGTTACTTAATTATAAGGTTTGGTCTCTCTTGCCAGGACAGACCCCCTCTGAACCCTAAACTCTACACAGCCTGTTGCAGAGTTTCCCCATGCCTTCCTGCCTGGGAACAGCCTCAGTGGGCTGTGAGCTCCTCTGAAATGCAGCGGTACGTCTCTTCCAATGTTCTGCTCATTTATGTGGATGCCTAAATTAGACCTTGAAAGTAGCTGAAGTTGCCGAGTAGCCAGGGAGTGAGATCGCTGCAGAACCCACTGTACAATCTCAGCCGGGTCCAGGCTCTCTCAATGCCATGGAAATGAAGTCTGAGACACCCCTTCCAGAGTCTTTGCCTTTCCTGTTCCCCCTGGTGCAGGACAGAGAAAACCTTTTGGGGTCAGCCAGCCCAGAGTCCCAGGGTGACTGTAGGGGCAGAAGGAGGGTTCCAAAAGGACTGAGCAGTTAGTAGGAGGAAGCTACAGGGGTGGCTGGGGGCCCACACACAGTGCCAGGAGGCCTGAGTGTGGGTGATTCTGGGACCCCACAGCCAGGCCAGGCCAGGCCAGGCCAGACCCCATGCCAGGCCAGGCAGCCAGGCTCTGGACTTTCCTCTTGTGCTTCTGGAAGACGATAGGTTCACAGCAGATGAACAAAGATTATTTTTATCTTTTGCAAAGATGCTTCTATGAGGAGGTGAGTACCAGCACCATGGCTTCAAGATCGCCTTGATGCTTTCATAGAGTACTTCTGGATTTTATTTTGTCTGAGTTCTAAACAACAACAAGGAGGAAGAGAAAGCAAAAGCAAAAGCAACATGGGGCACAGACAGAGAGCAAGCAGAGTGACCATGGGGCTTCTGGCTCTTTTCCTGGTTTCAGCCCCAGCCTGAAGGAAGGGGTGGGAGGCCCCGTAACATGTTAGCTAAAAAGATTTCTCTTTTGAATCCCTTCCTCCCCCATCAAAACTGGGCCAAAGAACCCTCTTCCGAGCATCCCTTGGTCCCTGGCTCATGAAACCCATCTGAAACTCATTAGCTGCTTAAAATGATTGTCATGGGAGTGCTTGGTTGAGAATAAAAAAGAGAGAGGGATAGTTTTAAAGGACAATAATCGGGACCCAAATGCTGGCAGATGTTTGGAGGGCTGGCAGTTGAGGACCCTGTACTGTAGGGAGGAGCGGAGACTGACTCCTTCCTTGACCCTGGGCTTGGGCCTCTGTCCCATGTCTTCATTTCTCCTGCAATTCCTGGAGTCCAGCATGGGTTCACCAGCCCTCTTCAGGTAGCTGCTGAAAGATCCCAGCTCAGGGAAGCCCAGAACCTGACAGTGGGGACAGCTGCGGTGGTCCCTAGGTCCCTCCTCACTTGTAACTCAATTCCTATGCTTTACAGATAAAGTAATTTTGTATTTTAATAATAAAAGCATAATATATGAGAAATGTTGGAATTATGATAACATACTACATTAAAACCACAGAACTAAAAATCTTAGAATTATGGAATCTTCAAAATACAGAACATGGAATTAAAAATTTTTTTTGCATTGTAGAGTCTGAGAAAACCAGAATCTTGGGATCAAACTGTTAGAATCCTTGCAAAAATAATTTATCACATAAATGGTGTAATTCTTAGTAGCCTAAAACATTAGAGTTAGGGAATTTTAGAATTACAGTATGAGAAATCTAGAATATTAAAATTTTAGAATTTTTAAATTATAGTATGAGAATTCTAGAAATGTAGAACATTAGAAATACAGAAGGATAAATTTATAAAAATACAGAATTGTGGTTTCTTATAGTCACAGAACTTGAAAATGGTGGAATATTAGACTATTAAATTGAGAAAATATTGGACAATAGAATCTTAAGAGTCACAGAATTTTAGCATCATGGGCTGGCAGAATTAGAGAACCATATAACTTAGAACTAGAGTTTGTAATTATGGACCCCTTGGGTTATAAACTCTTAGAACCATGGAATATTAGAATCAGTGTCTGTTCTTGTTAGAGAAGTACAAGACGTATATATTACAGAATTTTGGAATTACAGGATTTTAGGTGTAGTTTTAAAGAGTTTCAGAGGCAAAAAGGGATTTGGAGGTGATTCAGCTCTGCTCCAGGCTGGTCCTGTGTGTGTCTGAGCATGTATACACAGGCAAGCATGCCCTCGGCCGCCCCGTGCTTATGTCTAGACCGCACAGTCTAATTCTATCGTTCCTAGTCCCTTAGAGCTGCTGACCTCCTTCCCTGCCTCCCCTCTATACCCTGCCTCTCATCACTACAAATGCCTTCCAGTCCTGTTTTTTGAGGGACAACTTACGTTTTGCAACTCATCCAGCGTCTTCACCATGCCTGTGCCTTGCAGGTCAGGACTATTTCAATGATTAACATATTAGTGAAATGAAGCTTTGGCTTCTTTGGGCTGTGGGAGGGGTAACAGGAGGGATCGTGCCTGCCTCAGTATGTGTGTGGCCTCTGTCCCAGAAACAGCAGCAAAGTGATCCCCATAGGAAGCCACACGACAACCCGTTCCTTCTCGGGAGGAGGCGGGAGTTGCTGCAGTGGCTGAGATGAGGAGCTGATCCGTCTAGGTGAGAGGAGACTTGAAACTATAAACCATTTCATGCTTATTTATTTTATGATCCTCGTGGGCTGGGGTTTACACAAATTGGACAACATGTGGATTAGATAATTTGCTGGGAATTAACAGCCTCTGATGGTTATCGGTCTTGGGAGTGATTAAAGCCGGTTGATGAGAATGGTTCAACAATGAGTTGATGATGTTACTCACATCCTCATCGTGTTCAGAGAGATATGGCGGTTCATCACCCAGCCATAAATCCCCACAGGGGACAGCACAGTGGAAGAGGGTGACCAGACATCAGCCGGAGAGTAATGCTCAGGATTCTGTTACACTGTGGAATAAACCAAAAGCAAAACAAAGTCAGCTCAGAGGCACCCTGGCACTTTATAAAACACTGATTTCCTAGGGAATTAATCCCAAAATTCTGTAAAAGAAAGAGCTCAAGATACACAGTTTAAATATGGAGTCTCTTGCTTTTTAATCCAAGCATCAAAAAGACAGGGTCTGCACAGTGGCTGCTCAAAGATAGGTCTGCCTTCCTCCTAAGATCTTTTCTCCAGCTCAGTTTATCCACCTTGCCTCAAGCTCACCTAAAGCACTTTGGGAAGGGAGCAGCTTGGGTTAGAAATGTGGAGCCATTGGGGCAAATTTCCCGCAGATAACACACGGAATGCAATGCCTTTTGCCAATTTCAAATATTTTTCTTTAAAAAGTCATCAAACTTAGAAACTGCAAATCCCCATAGCAAACCAAACTGCAGCGGTTCTAAGAATATCATTTCGATGGAGCCGGGATCTATCCCAAACTGAAGTGTCTGCCTGACGATGAGAGTTTAGGGCCCTCCGGTCCACAGCACCGCTTGCCTGCGTGCTGTGCTTGCTTCAGCTTCCTCTCTGGTCCCCAGTAGGCCCACCCACAAATAGGAAGTTGGATTAAATAATCTAAGTGTGGGAGCAAAAAATATTAGAAACAGGAAGAGAACAATTTGGTTTTGTTTCCTTTTTGTGAATTGAATTTCAAATTAGTCAGGCCAGTATTTCTATTTATTTTAGAGCCAGTTCAACCCCAAACTGCAGCTTGCAGGGCTCCAGCTTTCGATTTCTGATGCTAAACAACAACACTGTGACTGCAGACTTCCTGGGCTCTGGCCACACCTGTTGTTTCTGTTTGTCAGTGGTGCATCGGATTGCATTAACACAAAGGACAAATGCCCTTGTCTCTCCAATTCTGAAAGAAATAAGGAGAGGGAAGGAGAGTGGAAATGAGCTAATGGTGTAAACTGGGTGTCAAGAGGACTTACTGCCTCACTGTCAATTTCCCCATCTGTAAAATGGGGAGGGGATGAAAGAAGGAAAAATCTCCACGTCATCTTCCAGCTCCCAAACAAGGTTCCAGCCCTGACGCTGAACCAGGATGCTGGGTACATTGTGCTCCTTTACATCTACACATACTCGAGACAGCAGAGGTGGGGTCCAAGGAAACTGAGCCTCTATAAAGGGATAAGGGCCAATCCCCCATTTGTGGATGAGTCCCTTCCACTGTGAGCCTGAAAGGCCAAGGAGGGGGTGAGCAGGGTGAAGGAGGAGACGTAGGGTGATGACTCTTAGCACAGCTCCACTGAAAGCAAGCGGATCTGTCAGCAACGAAAGGAAGTGAGTTGGAGACACAAAAGAGGGGCTCTGCTGGGGGCTTAGTAGTCCCCTTCCACAAATGAGGGGCAGGACTGGGGGCTCAGCCAGGCCCACATGGGCATCCAGGCAGGCAAGGCTGCCTGACGGGGGTGGGGGCGTGACAGGTGCTGGGCCAGGTCTTTGGTCTGAAGCCCAGTTTTAAACTGGTGACAATACTGTATATCCTTTCATGATGATCAGGATAGGGTTATGCCTGAAACATTCAGGACTAGATCTTTCTGGATGTACCAGGTTGGTGGTGAGGCTGGAACGTGGGGCTGGCGTGACCCCAGGCCTCAGGCTAGTCTTCTCAGCCAGAATATCCAGTCAGGACAGCTCCAGCCCAGCCACCTCAGCCCCACTGCTGGTCAGTGTAGACAAACGGCCCGTCAGTTCAGTCTAACAAGGGGGCACCTTAGATAACAACATGCCAGTCCAATAAAAACAGTCCATTCAGTTATAGAAATGGCAAAGGGAGGAGTGAGACAGAAAACCAATGACAATATCAGTTCAGTTTTAAAAAGTAACCATTCCACTTCCTCAGAGATGATCTAAGGAAAGAACCTGTCAGTGCACAGACACAGTTGCCCGGTCTCATCCACGCAGGTAACCATATGACACGGCCGGAGGCGGGAACATTCAGAAATGGCCCTTGGTCCCCCAACACCCTGTCTTCTGTGGAATCTCAGAATCGCAACACTGTTAGAACTGGTAGGGACTGGGGCTTGGGAATCACATGATCTCATCCTTCCCTTGTCATGAGCAAGAGGAAGGACACTGGGAATGAGGAGCCCAACGTTCTTACCCAGTTGCCACAAGGTATCTGGTCCCCTCTCTCTCTCCGAGCTGACTGTCCCTATGAGGCAGATGGTTCTTCCTTGTGTCTCACCAGACTCTCTCTTGCTGCAGGACCAGGCTGGATGCTCCTCCTTGTGGCCAGTGTACTGGAAGTGTGCCAGAGCCTAGAGTGGGCCAGGGACCCTCTCTCCCCGGGGAAGCAAAGGGTCTGGATGGCAGAGGACAGCCTGCAAGGCCTCTCAGTGTTTGATGAATAAACATCAGAGTCGAGTTTCAGAGCTGTCACTCTGCAGCCTTCGGTGCAGGAGAGGCCAGGTGGGCTGAGGGAGTTCCTGTGGGTGGGCGGCACATAAAGAGGTGGGGTAGAGTGAGGGGCAGGGCCTGCTCCAGTTTGGCCAGTTGAGTCAGTGTTTACAGGCCATGGAACTTCACACCTTTGAAAGGCTCCAGAGTGGGCCACAGGAAAAATAAACCATTCCTCCCATCCGTGGCGGATCGACCATCCTCAGGGGCTGCTCGTCATGCACACAGAAAGCCTGTAAAAGGGCTCAGTGTTTCCTTTTCCACTCCCTGAAAGGATGTGTGTCGAGCCTCGCAGGACTTCTCGGGTGGGTGAGAGGGCTTTAAGCCATGGTCAGTGAGGATGGGGGCCAGGCTGCCTCCTGGGACATCCACCCTGTCTCTGAGCCATGCTTTCTACATCTGGTGACCAGGAATAAAAACACTTGCCTCAGGATTTGACTGGGTATGTGTTTGGTGGTGGAGCAAGGCACATGTGTATGAGTGTGCTTAGCATGTGGACAGTGCTTTATCAGTGCCTTCCTCCTTTATAGATCTGTGTCACCTGGGAAAGTCAGATGGCCTCAGGAGCCCCGTTCCCTGCTCTGTAAAGTGGGTCAGAACCTGCACATGTTGAGGGGGGATGAGACGAAGGCCCAGGGAGACACACACAGAAGCCTTCCCTCTCCTGATCACCACCTTGCAAATGGGGATGACAACTCATTCTTGAACTACAATGTTAAGAAAGCCCCGAGGACAAGTGCAATGGTGAACGCCACTGGTGAGCCTCATTAAGCCACAGATCCATCAGAGAGGGTCGGCCAGACCTTGTGGAAGCAAGCAGACAAGACACAGGGTTAGAGAGTCCTGGAGTTATTCTTACAGGTCTTCTCAGCCTTGCGAGCCTTCAGGAGACCAGGTTCCTCCTGCCCATAAGCATCAAGGACGATCTGTCTGTCCAAAGCTGGGAGCTCGGTGTTCACCCAGGGCTATTTGGCTATAAGTGCTTTGAGGCTTAGACTGCTGCTGGCACCCATGTAGCAACCCAGGAGACAGCCCCGGATGTTCATATTCTCCTGCCAGGGCTTTTTGGAGCTGGGAAGAGACGATGAAGACAAGGACCCACAAGGTGAGGAATGTAAGGGCAGATCCCTATCTGAGCACTCAGGAGCCAAGCCAGCTGTCTCCAGAGGTAGTGAGCGCCTTACTCCAGCAGCTGTGCGGAGGCTGAGGACCTGTGACAACTACAGAAGGGGGGCTGCGTGTGAATATCTGAGAGGCAGACTTTGGAGTCAGGCACCCTGGCCTCCTGTTCTGAATTCCCAATCCACCCCTGAGTGACCTTGGATTAGTCTCCTAGCCTTGGTAAAGCCCCACTTTCCTTGTGTGTGTATTGTCAGTAATCCCCACTTCAAAGACTTGCTTTAGGGATTAAGTGAGATCATACACATAAAGCGTTTAGCCCAGCTCCAGAAACTTGGGGAAGGAGAGTCATCACAGTTGAGACTGTAAGACTGGACAGGCTGAAATCTATAGGAGGTTAAGATCCTATGCTTTGCAGATTCTGAAATTACAGAAGATTGAAGGCATTTATTTAACAAACACTTGCTTCATGCTTATGCTGTGCCAGATACTTCCTAGGGACTTGAGGAAAATGCGCTCACTTAATCTTCATGACAATCCCGTGAGATAGGTGCTATTATTATCCCCAATTTATAGTTGAAGGAACTGAGGTAGAAAGAAGGTTCCTTCCCACTCACACCGTTAAGGAAGTGGTAGCGCTGAGGGTAGACTCTCCTTCTGGACTTGTGCACACGAGAGTCTAAGACTGAGATTTAAAGACTACTCTATGTTCCTCACATTCCAGAGAGTTTGGGGTTATGGGACTTTTATTAATAATAATAAACATCTAGGATGAGACAATTCTAGGACAGAAGTCAGCAAGCTTTGTTTTGTAAAAGGCCAGGAGGTAAATATTTCAGGCATGACAGGCCAGAAATTTCCTCCTCACAACTGTTCAACACTGCTCCTGTACTCAATAATTGTATGAATAAAAGAGACTGGGTTCCAATAAAACTTTATTTACAAAAGCAGGTGGCAGGTGGACTTGGCTCTTGAGCTGCAATTTGATGAGCTCTATTTTCAAGACTGCTCAGGTATCTGCCATAAAGGGGAGTGCCCGGGTAGGGGCTCCTTTTGGGATTGGTAGGATTGAGTCTCCTCATTTGGAGATGCAGAGGGTGGTGCAGCCAAGTGTGGCTGTCTCTTTCTGTCCTAGAGAGGCTATTGAAAAGGCTCCTCTCTCCAACTGCCCAGCCTCCATTACTCTTTGCTGGAAAACAATGTTAATTTCCCCTAAGCGGGAAGCAGCTGCACTTGTGAGCCAGAGCTCATTTTGTGGCATGAATATTTATGGCATGTCCCCTAATTAAGTCCAGAAATAAAAATCTATCCTGCTAACAGGGGCCATGGAAGATTGGAAGGCCGTGTCAGGAACCAGTCTCTTGTGCATGTGAAGTAGGGTTGTCAACGAAACATTTGTTCCCAGAGCTACTTGGTCAGGGCCAGTGTCCACAAGAGCGGTGAGGTGGGCGTTTCCCTGGAGGTCAAGCACCCTTGGTGGGGTCACGTGCCGG
This sequence comes from Dinomys branickii, assembly GCA_004027595.1. Classification (NCBI taxonomy): domain Eukaryota; kingdom Metazoa; phylum Chordata; class Mammalia; order Rodentia; family Dinomyidae; genus Dinomys; species Dinomys branickii. The sequence goes on along the minus strand of PVLD010009135.1, from coordinate 62,361 downwards.
GGGAAGGGCTGTCTGGGCCACCTCACTGAGTAGTGGTGACTGGCTGTTCTTCCATGCCAGCCTGGGGTAGACCAGAGGTGAGTACAGGACACAGCCCTGGCTGTTTGCTTGTAGTCGGGAGACTCAAGTATTTCCTCACTGGCCATCAGTGGCCACTTTAGTGAGAACTGCCCGGAGAGAAAGGGTGCTAGCAGGGAATTGTGTACGATCCAGGGCTCTCCCAGGCTCAGTTTTCCGCTTGTTAAAATGGGGGTCACTTAGGACACTCAACGCCATGGAATTGCTACTAAGAGTTCTGGAAGGTGATGGAAATAGGGGCTGTGGGGGAATGGATTCTGGGGTTTCCTTACTTCCAGGCCCTCTCTCCCTTCAGTCCCCACAGCCAGGGAAAGCTGACTGTGCCCAGCGCAGTAACCTTGAGCGTTTCCGGAAACCATAAATCTCAACTTTTCCTTGAGGGGTCCTGTCTCCAGAGAACTGCTTGGGCCCTCATATCCTCTTCCCCAGAGCCAATAAACCAAGCAAACACCATAAAGCTCCTCACCCCACTTGAGCTTTTCCGGCCGTCAGAGTCAGACCTGGTCAAGAATCAAGGGTTTCAGAATACAAGCAGATAGTTCGTATAGCTCCTCTCCTTTCCCTTTCCGGGAAGGGAGAGTCTCCCTCTGTCTTCTTTTTGATGATCCTTGTCTTTCATTTCTTCCCATCATGCGGGAGACCCTACCTTGTGTTCCCACCCTCCTCCCAGCTGAGGTAGAGGCTGGGTGAGGAGGCTGCTTTCCCAAGGCGGGTCCAGGTGCAATCACTCTGGGGCCTTGGCAACCTGCACACCTTATAAATTCAAAAGTCAACAAGATGTAGAAGCAGAGGAGACCCTCAGGCTGGAGAGGAGGAAGAGGGTTGGTGAGGGTGGACCTCGCCTGGGAGGTCAGGCAGTTTCTGCACCTTCTGCCTCCCGCCCCTCCTTCTGCGGGGCCTGGCCCATGCCCGGGAGCCCCAGGACTTCCTGCTCTCTCTTCGTCTTCACATTCTGAGCTCAGATCTGATCCTAGCAACAGCCTGGACCCTGGGAGGGGGCCTTAGAAACCTTTTCTCTGCATCCTCTCACTGCAGGTGGGGAAGGCCTCATCCCCAAGGTCAGTGTCAAGGCAGGTAGTGGAGAAATAGCACTGGGCTGCCGCCAGAAGTCCCAGTCTCACATGCAGCCCTGACTCCAGATTTAGACTGGAGCCTTACCTGCTAGTCACAGATCACACGCAGATCGGCCCAAACATAACTTCTTTTGGCCCATCTCAGCTGTTTGTATGCAGGACACCGTCTTCACTGAGAAAGGGCACTGTGCCCTTACAAGTCTAGAAGTTTGATGCGATAGGCCCATCAGAACACTTTAGCAGAGGTACAACTTTCAGAAAAGTCACTTTCTCTCTCTGGGATTGAGTTTTCTCATCTGCAAGTGGAAATTTAAATCCAACCCCCACCTTTGCCCCAGCTGATCTCCTCGGCTTCTTGGGTCAAATGAGATTCTACAGAGGCTCTTTGTTAGTTGGACAAGTCTAAATGTGAACAAACCAGTGTTCAAGTTGTACCAGTTGCTTTTGTTATTAGTTGATATTTGCGTTCCTTGCTGATAGCCTGAAGGATCTTCTGTCCTCTGGAGACCTAGGATTTAGAAGTAAATATTTCTGGACTGAAGGGGCCAAGAGGAGGCCTAAGGACTCTGTCAGAACCCTCAGGTCCTAGAAGACTTGAGGAGCTGCTGTGTTAGAGGGCAGCACTCCTTTGTCCTTGTTGAAGCCTGAGCCTGCTGGCTAGAACTGGGATTCTGCCATTAATCAGCTCTACAGTACACCAAGCTGAGCCTGTGATCCAGGCCCTGGGAACTTCTCCCGACTCCAGCTACCACCCTAGACTCAGCATCTTTGGACCTCAAATTCAATCTCAGAAGTATGGGCATTTGCACTGACACAGTGTGCCAACTCTTGGGGGCTGGCAGCCTGGGTTTTGCTTTGTACACAAGACAGCCTTAAAGTTTTCTAACCGCACCCAGTACCCCCTACACCCTCCACACCAAGCCATCTGGCCTGGGAAGGGCAAGGGGCCTTATAGTTTCTTAGATGGGATGTCAAAGCCCTGTGTGATCCAGCCCTCTGTGTCTGAGTTCCTCTCCAGATCATCTCCCCTTGCACAGGGCCACTCCTATAGCTTTCTCCTCCTGTGGCTCACACTGGCCAGTGAGCCACTGCTTGAGCTCTGTGTTCCTAGTCTTCTGTCTAAGAACCCCTCCACTTCCCCCATGGGAAGCCTTATGTTCTCACTCCCCTTAGGCCTTTTCCTCAAAGGCAGTTTATTAGTGAAGCTCTCTGTGGCCACTGCATATTTTATCACTTACCCCTTCTTCTAGACCCCTCCCTGGCTTTGGTTTCTCTGCATGGTTTTCTTTATCCTTATGTAAGATGCAGCACATTTTTCTTTTTAAGTTATTGTCTCTTTCTTCCACTTGGAGGTAAACTCCAGGAGGTCAGGGGTTTTCTACTGCTTTGATCACTGCTACCTGCCACAGCTAGACTAGAGCCTGCCACATGGTACATGTGCCTAAATAACTATTAAGTGAATAAACGAAGCACTCTCAAGCCCAGCCTCTACTTTTTGCATAAAACCACAGTCACTGTCCTGCTGGACATTGAAAGCAGTCTCCTGCCAGCCCTGATGTCTCCTCTCTGGCCCTCAGCTTTTTCCCTGACTCTCACTGAATCTCCTCCCAGACCTTGGCTTCCTCATCTCCAGCCTCTTCTCTGCTCCTCAGCCTCCTCCTTGAACCATCAACCTCCTCTCTTGCCTAGAGTCATTTCCCTTTCGGAAAATCTTTACCACTTCCCTCTTTTCTTTTACTTCTATCTCTCCTGATCCAGTGAGAAGTAGATACAAAATGATACAGGCCGAGTGAGTATCCCTTATCTGTTTGGGACCATAAATGCCTTGCACATCGCACACACACTGTATGCCCGTGTGACCCTCGTCCCTACAGAGAACGGGATCTGCCTGGGAGGCACTGTGAGGAGGGAGGGGGCTGTGCGGGCTGGGGGTGTGGAAGAGCGTGGACAAGCCTGTGAAGATGGCAACTGTGTGGTGTGAGTTCCAAAGCCCTGGGCAGACCCGGCTTGTTTGCTCACTGATTTCAGTAGGAGAATCCCGGAACACTGGGTGAGAGAAGTGGTTGAGATCAGATCTCAGGAAGTAGTGAGTGCAAACCCGAGGTGCTCTGTAGCCACAAACAAGGGCACTTCCATTGGCAGGCTTCAGGAGGAGCCTGTAACCATCCTTAGAAATGAGAATTAGTATCCTCATTCTGTACAAAAATACAGCAAGTTTTAATACCTTTCCCAAAGCAAACTGATACAGCAGGGATTTGAACCCAGGCTTAGATTGCCCTAAATCTCTTTTTGTCACCTCGAGGCCTAGCAATCATCAAATGCTTGCTGATGAGCAACCCCGGCAACCTGGAGGCCGGTGGTATTTTGCCTCCTTCCCGGTCCCCGGCAGGCTGTGAATGGGGCCTTCACACAGCCTAGACTTGGAAGTCAAGAATTCATGGTACTTTCGAAAACACATGTTCTTTGAAGGAAGAATTTTTTGTTTTTATTTCAAACAGCCCTGCCTGGTGACGAGTGGTGAGGAGAGGTGCCCTGTTTTCCATCCTGACACCTATTTCCAGATGGGGGCAGGGAGGGCTCCAGTCTGAAATGTTATTTCAAACCCTTTCCGGGCCTTGCACTCCATTTCCAGTCCACATGCCTCAAAGCAAAGCAGGATTCCCCGTTATGTTGTGTTGCGTTTTCTGGTCTGAGCACCTTTCAAGGCGGGATGCCTTAGCCTGCTTCACTGCTGTCCCGCCTGTCCCCGTAAATAGTCTCATGGTCTGATGTGGAGCTTAAATCAATAGGCTTGATAGGCACTGGTGACCAGGCTCCTGATAGGCCAGCTTGCCAAGGGCAGCAACTCAGGCTGCTCCACTTTGCCCTCCAGAGACAGAAGATGAAACTGGTGTTTTGCAAATGCTCCTGATTTTTGCCATCTGAGACGCATTCTGAAAAGGAGCAGGCCAGCAAAGTCTTGTCATCTGACAAGGTGTGGACAGAGATGGATGACATGCTCCCTGCCAGAGAAGGCCATGTTCAGACACTTGCAGATAGCCAGCTGCCACTTTATTAACAGTGAAGATCCCCATCTGAGTCAGGCTTGGAAAGAAAATATTTACGCTTGCTTGTCAGGAGGACCTTTGTTTTCCTTCATGGGGAGCCAGCCGTGGTGCTAGTCCGGGGAGAAGGGGTGTGACACGTCTGTGTCTGTGCGTCTGCTCCAGGCCCCACTGCAGCTCAGTGTTGCTGAGGACTCCCCAGTAGCCTCAGGACAGTGCTGGGCAGGGATGAAAGGAGGCTTCAGGAGGGCTGGATGTGTGGAGTACAGTGGAGACCAGGCCCGAGAATGCCGAACACCCTGGCACCTGTCAGATTGGGCATGAAGGGCTGCAGGCAGAGAACAGGGCCCATGCGCGTTCAACAGTCTCATGGTAAGCGGAGAGGCACATCGCTCTATTATTCAGAGGAGCAGCTTAGTGGTGCTGAGTGAGGACAAGATAACTTTGCATGATCGGAAAATGTCAACACTGAACCTGAACCAGGACCTGAGCCTGTCATTTAATTGGGCATATATTAAAATCAGTTTATTTCATTAGTTCTATCGTGATCTTTATTTTGAACAAAACTCAGAAGCTGGTTCTTTAGCCCTTTCAGGGCTGGCTGTGCATCTGCATCCTGAGAAGGCCTTGCTCGGATGCCCGGGAGACAGCTGTACTTACTTAGAGTAACTGAGTTACAGGGGGCAGGGCCAAACTAGTCAAGTGGCCAGGGGAACTGAGGTTTAGCTTCACAGGGGTGGCTTGCTTGCTCTCTTCAGAGCAATCCTCTTCTAGGGAAGTTCCTGCCACCACCCCAGCTCCAAACACTACATCACTTACCTTCCCTAGAAGCAGGCACACCAGAGTCGGAAGACTCCAAATGCCAACCCTGTCACTTACCGGTGGTGCATCCAATCCTGAGTTTTAATCTCCTCTTGATCAGATGGAACTGGCAAAATGTCTTCTTCCTGGGGCTGTTTTGAAGGTAAAACAAGTAAGTGTGTGAAATATTTAGCTGACCGAGTGTTGGGTAAGTGGTGATCAGCAGTAACAGAAGTAGCACATGGGACATGGCAGGGTCTCTCTGGAGCTGTATCTATGGCTTTTATTTGTATGTAAATGAATGTGTACAAATGTATACCAGTATAATTCCTAGTTTATATCTGCTAGTCTGCCCAGACTGCTGTAACCTGTGTCCTGGACTGGGTAACTTAAACTATAGAGACCTGTTCCTCACAGCTCCGGAGGCTGGGATGGCTAATGTTAAGGTGCTGGGAGATTCAGATCCTGATGAGGGTCCTCTAGCTTCCTCTTTGCATATGGCAGAGGCAGCCGGAGCCCTGTTTTCCCTTCCTCTTCTTATAGGAACACTGATCCTAGAGTGGGAGGTCTACCCTCAAGACCTGATTAAATCTACTCACCTCCCAAAGGCTCTATCAGCAAATACCCTCATATTGTGGATGAGGACTTCGGCAAGATTTTAGGGGAATGCATTTAATCCACAATGCTATCTCTGTGTGGGATCTGCATGGTTCACATCTGTATCTGTTTGTGAACTTGTGTGTTGGACAGATATTAATGTTTATTGATGTATTATAAGTTTGAAAACGATCAGTGATGGCAAGGGGCTTATGAAGATTTGCAGACACCTTTGTATGTGGGCCTATGTACATTATAGAGTAGCAACAGTTAAAGTTGGAGTCTCAAACTGCATGTGTGTGTCTGTGTATCACTTGTGCACACAGTATATATGCAAGCATAGGAAGGGCATGGATCATGGAAGGCCATCAGTTCTGTGTAGCTGGTTACCTGCTCCCAGCAGCCTGTGGAGCTGCTGCAGGGATGTGGGTATAGAAGCTCAGGGGCTCCCTGGAACTGGAGTTCCAACTGAGATCCTGGCTACAGGATCCTGCTGCAAAAAGTCCCTGTCTGGAGAGTGCAGTTCACCTGGGGAGGGGTCAGGGGACTGTCCTTGATGTTACAGGGACTTTATTAGCTTATCTCCATCTGGCAAGGGACGCACCTTCATCTATTCAGATGAATCACTTGTCTCACTGATCACTTTCCAAGCTGTAGCTCAAGTGACATTTGCTTAGCAGTTGGCCTGTTTGAAAAGCTGATGTATTAGAAGGAACCCCAGCATGCAAAGGCAGGGCCATCCTCCTGAGCCTGGGTGTAGGGGCTGGGCCCCAGGGAGAGGGTTGATAGTAGGGATAGGAGGGCATTCAGTTGGTCAAGAATCCCACGGAAACAGGCACACACATTATCCATTCCAGTACCAGCAATTTTTCCCCGCAGGGTAGCTAATTAGCAGGCAGCTGCTTGGGTTCTCTACTTGACTCACAGAATTAGAATGCTCTGCACAGAAGTCTGTGTTGATGCTCAAAATCCAGCATCCTTCCAGCAGAGGAGCTCTGTGAGCTCTGGAACCTGAGAAGGCTCAATGGCCATTCCAGGGGCCCGGCCAACGCTTCCTCCAGAGACTCTTACCACTCTGAGAGAGTGACAGGTCCACCACAACAGGCACACAGGCCATGTCTAACACAGGCACAGACATGGCTTCACATACACAGCTTTGCCCGTAGCAGCCGCTTCCACCCACAGACAACCAGCCGTAAGCACATCCAGAGGGATCCAGTTCCACTCAGCACACCCACCACAAGCACTCAGACACAACAGACACCCACACCCCCAAAAAAACACACATCAGCCATATGCTCACATTCAGATTTATGTGCATGTAGGCTTCTGAGAACACATGGGAGATCACATATGCGGACGCAGAGAAGATGCTTAAATGAATCTATAAAACAAAAATTATCAGGAACTTACATTAGTGATTCTCAATCAGAATCTCATGTGAACATCAGAGATGAGATTATATAAGAATGACATCAGATATCTAATGTGAGATTCAGAAATTATGAGAAGTAGGATTCTTATGGCAGAACCCGTGGGGAGCTTTGTTTAAATATTTCTACTGGACTCCAGAATCTGGTAAGTGGCTGAGTGTCATATGGTAAAATTTGAAAGGTTCTTTAGGAGGATGAACACAAACCATTTCTGTGGGGTAGTACTGTGGGTTGAGCCCAGGGCCTTCGCATTGAACTCTATCCCTAGCTCTTTTGTATTTTTAATTTTGAGATAGGGTCTCTGTCATCAAGTTGCCCAGGTAGCCCTCCTGACTCAGCTTCCCAGAGTGCTGGGATTACAGGTGCGCACCAGCATCCCAAGCTACAAAAACATCTTTATCAGTAAAAATTAAATTAAATGGTTCCTACCCAGTCATTAAGAGTAAGAAAATTTTGATTTGGTAAGAACTGTTAGGATTTTTCTAAACAATGACTTTTTGTTTTGTTGTTCTGAAAATAGAGTCAGCTGGAACCAAAATTTCCCTGGTTGGCTTCCTTGTCTTCTTTAAAAACAGATAGGAGGAGTGACAAACACAGCTTGTGCGGAAAATTCTGATTCAGCCACAGATGTTTCTGTTTAAGCCAGAAGCCTCTCTGGCCCTAGCCCTTCCTGCTACAGATAGGGAGACTGAGACCCAGGCAGAGCAAGCTACTGCTCAAGTCCTATAGGCATTTACTGTATCTGTGCTTTGATGTATGCAGAGCACACAGTACATGGTCAGTAAGTGCTAGCAGCGCTATGATTATTATTGTCTTAATTAGAAGTCATTATCATTAGTAGAGCCAGGCTAAGAATCCAGAATGTTCCTCCCCATGTGCCTTCTGGACTCAGATTTCCTTCTGGTTCAGAAGGCATTTCTGGGGGCAGTAGGAGGCCCCTCCAGTCACGTCTTCTCGGATGGAGACCTAGCCGATGTGCACCAGTTCTCCCATTCCAGGGAAAGGGAAGAGCATTGATAGGCAGGGTAAGAGAGGCGGCACGATGACCTTTGAGGAGAGGACTTTTCAGCAGGTGGCTTGGGAGGACAGCAGCCTCCTGCAAACCCAGAGAGGCTCACCTCCAGACAGGGCTTTGGTTGAGCAGGGGCAGGATGCTGAGGTTGCAGGAAGTAGGACCGGCATGGCCCCATCTGTGTGCAGTTCCCCAGGGAGTCTCTTAGGGCCAAGGCAGCTTCACTTCTGCCTGTGCTGGGTTACTGGGTGGTCCAGGGGCAGGATGGGGGTGGGGCCTGGCAGATCTGGGTATTGGGAGGATGTGGAGGGGTGCAGGGAGCTGTGTGGGGGAGCGGTGGGGAGGGCTAGTGCACAGGGAGAGCCCGGGTCAGTACCGGGGAGATCTGGGGACACCGGAGGGGAAGAGGGACTAGCGGACGCCGGGACTCAGGGAAGATCCAGGGAGCTGGGTGGGCGTCAGGGAGGGTGGAGAGGAAGGGCGTTCCTGAGACTCCGCCTCCCAGGTGGTTAGCTGGCCGGGCGCACTTCGGTCCTGAGCCCCCGCCACTTTGTGTCTGGGACCCCAGAACATGTGGTCCACATCACCCCCCCAAAGGCGGCCATTTGGAACGCATTTACAGACATATGGATTGTTTTTAAGTTAATGCTTTTTAATTCACTGCTTCCCAGTTGTAGTTTTTTATTGAAAAGGCGGATTCTGCCGGTGTGTGTTCCTTCGCCGGGGTGGGAGGGGCCGGTTCATGGTGAGAGAGAGATCGGCTGCAGAAACAGAGAAAGTGGCTCGGCCAGGCAGTGTGGAACGGGTAATCAGGGTACTCAAGGTCGGAAGCGTAGGAAAGAGACAGGGAGAGGGATGCGCAGAAGCCTGGACAGAGACAGACGTCAGGACGGTGAAGGCCTGGGGCAGGGTCGGTCGCAGGGAGACCCCGAGGCGGGAGTAGGGGGTGAGGAGAAGCCCGGCAGGGCCCCGCCCGACACCCACACCTCGACTGAGGTCCCTGGGGTCGAGTGTGCTTTCCTCCCGCTCGGCTCTCCAGTTTTGGCGGTGTAGACGAGGCTGAACTCGCCACAGGGAGAGGGCTGGAAGGAGGAGGTGGGCAAGGACTCAGTTTGTAGGACCAGGGTCGGTGGGGGCCAGCAATGGAGATCGGAGAGTGAGGGTGAGGGGAGAGGACCCTCTGCCCAGGCAGACCTGCTGTTCTCCCCTTGAGGCTGGATCTCGCTCTGAAGCTGTCACGGGTGGCGTCCTTGGCCTGCTGTGCCGCCTGGGGCCAGCTCCCTAACCTCTCTGAGCCCTGGCTGTGCCACCTGTAGGAGAGGAAAGCGGATGGCCTGCTCAAGCAGGGGCGAAACGCCTCGGGGGCCGGGGGGGGGAAGAGCGGGTCGAGGGCACCTCGGCGGGCTGGCAGTGGCCACAGATTCCCGGCTCCTCGGCCGAGTCGCCGCCCCGGAGGGACTCATGTTCATGCAAACACGCGGCGGTGCGAGAGAGGGGCGCTAGCGCCTCCTCCCTCGGCGGCTGCGGACCATTTTGCCCCTAGTCCGGCCCGCGCCCCTCTTCTCCCGCCAGTGCCGGCTACGCGAACCTGTTCCCGTCGCGTCTCCACTCTCAAAGCAGCCCGCACGCAGTGTCGCGGGGACACCCCGGCCCGCAGACAAGCGGCGTGCGGTCCCGGCCCGGGACGGAGCCCGCAGGACCGGGGCAGAGGGCCGGCGCGGAGGCAGGGTCGGCGGGCTGAAAGCGCGGGCTCATGAGCACTCAGGACCCGGGCGCTGGCAGCCTTCGCCCGGGCGCGGGCCCGGGAGGGCGCGGGAACCACCGGGCTCCAGCCAGTGCCTGGCGGCCAGGACCCCACGCGCGCACCGCCCGGGACCCGGCGGGGCTGCGCGTCTTCAGGCCAGAGGCTGGAGCCAGACCCGGGGCCCAGGAACCCCTAGCCCTTCGCACCAGGCGGGAACGGAGTGGGGTCGGCCAGAGCATTCAGGTTCTTTGGCTTCTCGGGCTGTTCTGGCTTTCCGAGCTCCCCGAGTCTGCAGAAGACTGGGGGTGACTTCTAGCACCCCGCCGGCCGGAGCGGAGGCTGCGGGACAGGGAAGGACGCGTCAGGGGCAGCCGCCTGGACCAGCCTCCTTCTGCCTGGGTGAGCTCCAGGCCCCCCGAAAGAGCAATTTCTCCGAGCCTTAGGTTGTGCGTCCATAAAATGGGAACGAAGGTCACGCCTGTGTCCTCCGAAGAGGAAAGGCTTTACACTAATTACTAACCTGTGAATGGGGCTTTAGCGTTTGCACAGCGAGCCTGAATCAACGATCTCATTTGTGGGCTTAGGAGTCTTTGGCGGACTGGGCTGAAGTGGTGGCGTGGGCGGAAATTTTATTTCCATAATTACAGATAAAGCGCAGAGAGGTCAGACCTCGCATCAGAGGTCATACAGCTAGGAGAGGCAGCTGAGTTTTCGGAATTGAAATCTTGAGTTCAGACCCTTCTTCTCTCTCCACCACTCTTCCCGGACTCCCTGGGCCCAGTTCCTCTCCGCGCTCGGGGAGGCTGCGAAGCGTCGGGCTAGAGCCGCGCTAGAGCGACCAAGGTGGGTAGATCCGGATGCCTGGTCTCGTGGCGGGCCCTTGGCGCCCTCTTCTGCACGTGGCCGGAGGCGCACCAGGCTTTCAGCCTGTCTAGGCCCCCCGCGGTCCAGCCAGACCGGGACGAGTCCTCTGACTCTGCTACCTCTCTTTGTGATTGTTCTGGAGAGCTTGCTAGCCGCAGGAATGGTGACACGAAATGCACTGTAAAGCGCGGTGCCATTGGGGACCCTCCGGGACCCCTCCCTGCCCCACACACAGATGGAGACGGACAGACCTGGAGGCAACAGCCACTTTTCCGGAGCTCTAGAGACACACTCAGGTCTCCACAGATCTGGAGGGCAGGGACACCCTGGGAATGCGGCCTGGAGTGTTGGGGACACGGGCGAATGAAGAGGTTCCCGTAGGATCCTTATTTCATAGAGCCGAGACCGAAGAGGCTTGAAAGGCATGGATTGCCAGGACACCAGTGGTGACACTGAATGATGGGAAAGGAGAGGACCCGGAACTGTAACTCCTGCCTCCCTGCAAGGCAGGGAGTTTCAGGTAGGAGCCCGCCTTGGTGAACCAAAGCCAGTGTGGCCAGGGCAGCTCCTGAGACCTGCTGGGAAGGCAGGTGCTAGCTGTAGGTGCAGGCGGGCCTGAAATATGAGCCTGGTGCCCCTAAACTTGCAGAGCACACCAATCACCTGCATGGCTTGCTCAACCCTATCTGAGCCCCTGGAGCTCTTCTGACCCAGGAGATCAGGGGTGGAGCAGAGAACTGGTATCTCTTACAAGTCTCCAGGTGGCCCTCACCTGGCCTGGGGAGTCCACTTTGAGAATTGCTACTCTGACCCCTCAGAGACCCCCGTCCCGTGCCTCAGCTCACCAGCTGCACATTTGTGGTGCCTGTCTAGGTGGCACCTGTTCAGATAATCATCACAGGATATTTCCTGGTCTTGCCTTCTACCTCACTAGGTGCCATGTGGTTGGACTTCAAACCCCTTACCCCTGGTCCCTTCTCTCCAATTGCTCAGAGAAGAACTGCTTCATCAGCAGCAAGGGGCAGTCAGGCAGACTTCCTGGAGGAGGCAACCTGAACTTGAAGGACTCCGAGAGCAAATGAGGGCATAGCCTGACCAGGGGCTGAAAGGTGGGGACTGAGATGGGGTAAGGTCCTCCAAGGAATGCATGGCCATGTCTGGGCGAGGGTGGATCAAGAGGAAGCGGGATGCCGTGAGCACTCAAAGGAGTGAGCTGCTGTCCGCTAGGACAGGGCCTGTACTGGACTGTCTTTTGGGTGGTGGTTCAAATGGGCAGCACAGGGCGACCATGGTGGCTGCCCTTCTTGCCTTGATTTCTCCATCTGAGGAATTCCCATGTATTTGCTGTTTCCCTGACCTTCCCAAGCTGCCAGCAGGATAATATATGGAAATTGCTTTGACCTCCTGAGAAAAGAGGGTCTCCAGGAATAGAAAGTTCAGCCGCTAATCCTGTCCCCCCAGACTTGCCACTAATTCCTGTTTCCGATGTCAGCCTGGCAGGTTGAGTTTAGCAAAAGAAAGAACAACTTAGAGGAATGATGGTTTTTCTAATGGCCCCAGTTCTCCAAACACACCCACACACAATACACATGCACACACAGCCTGGTCACAAGCCCACCCTCTCTCCAAGACCCCCACTCGCACACAGGCCTCCTGCCGAGCAGTCATAATTGCAGCGGATAATTACAACTAACATTTGCACAGAGCCCTGCCAGTTAACTGGGTGGTTCCGCCCAGCATTTTCCTTTAATCCTCACAATGACCACAGAGGCAGGGATTATTGCTATTATTAGCTGAGGCTCAGCAAGGTTAAGTGACTTGCCTAAGGTCACTTCGCCAGTAGGTTACAGAAATAGCTCCAGTTTGGATCTCCTGACTCCAGATGCTGTCCTCGTGGTCCTGGCACATTCTCTGCCATTTGTTCTTCATTCCTTCATTCACTTGCTGTTTACTGGGCGTCAGACACGGGCAGTCCCCTTTGTAAGTGCTTGTTGCCTTACTGCATGCTTCACCTGCAATTACAGTGAGCTGGGTGCTTTCTTCCTTTCCTCTTCTGTAAAGAGAAAGAAGTGAGGCAGAGAGAATGACAGCTGAGGGCCTTCACCTGGCCCTCTGCTACCCTTCTTCCACACGCATGCACCCACGGTCCCACACGGGCGCGCGCCTCTGCCTAAGCGCTACCTGCAGGGACCCAACCCCTCCTCTCTCAGGCAGGGGCTAGAACAGTAAGCGGCCCTCCCAGGCCTTGTATGGCAGAGTCCTCAGCCTGTCCCTGTCACCTAGACGTTTTAACTCAACAGGCCCAGAAAAGTCAAGGATAGGATTTTCTCTAAAATGCCATTGGTATCTCTGGGGACAGAGTCACATTTTCCTACTGATTACACAACACGGTAGCATTTACAATAGTCACTCCATCCATCAATATCAGTCGGAGGCAGCAAGAAACCCTCCTCCCCTACTCTGTGCTGACCCAGGCTGAGAGAGAGGCAGGATAGAGAGAAAAGAGGACATGGTCCTGCCCTTCACAGAGCCCGGGGGTGGAGGAGAGATGTGCTCCCCTGTGGAGGCATGGATGCCACAGACCTTGGAGTCACCCAGATTGGACTCTGATCCAGGCATTGCTCTCCTTTGCTGTGTGGCTGTGGGCATTTCGGCACCTTCTTTAGGAGCTTCACTTTCCTCACAAACAAAATGGATGCAGTGACCCCTGCCTCCCTGACTGCCTATGCACTGAATGAGACCACATTCTGAGAAGCAGACTCGTGTAGGCTGGTGACCTACGTCAAGACATGGTCTTGGAGACCAGCCTGGGCTGACTACTGTCCTCTCCTGGAAGACTAGGGTTTATTTCTAAATGAAATTGTCAGCATCTCTGCTGAGTGTCCCCCAAGGGCCTATGTGAAGGCAGATGGTTAAGGGGAGACATATTTTTTGTGTACCTACTGTGCCAGGATGGTGCCAGACTTACTCAACTCTGAGTCCAGAGACTTCTCCTTTTGGTCTTGAGCCAGTGGGTCAGGAAGAACAGAATTCATGACCTGGTCCGTGCAACTCCAGCAAACACAGATGGGATAAGATTGCAAGGACTTGGGACAAGTGAGGTGTGTGTGTGTGTGTGTGTGTGTGTGTGTGTGTGTGTGTGTAAGATCATGGAAAAAACATGGATTTTTGAGGCTTGAATTTGTTTTCTCCTTTATTCAGTAAATATATTGAGTAAATGTACATTGTATATCTTACTGTACTCCATGCTTGGACTCCACTATGAATAAGATGGGCAAAATTGCATATCTTGCGGAAACTGAATTTTGATCACCAAGGAGACAGATGAAGTTTGTGTAAGCAACAGTAGCAGAGAATGAATTCTATCTCTGCTGTGTGTCTTTGGTAAAGCCACTTGACATCTCTGAATGTGAGTGGCTCTCTGTCTGGGATGTGACAGAACAGCCTCTCTCTGTGGTGCTTCTCTGAGAGAATGTCCACACTCTGAAGATGTATTGCCAACTAGAAAGCCCTGCGCTCATACGCATTGCCTTGCTGTGTAAACAAGTATGCTTCAGGCTCCTGTTTTCCTTGGCTCCTTGAACACAGCACCTGTGAGACTCTGCAAGTCGTCCCAAATTCCATCCCATCCATAGCTCCTCCCACTAGAAGTGGAGGGCAGAAACCTAATGCTTCTGACTGGACTTGGCTTTGCCTTGAGACAATACATTCTGCAAGTTTCTCTCTTTGGAACTCATTTCCCAAGCTTCTTCCTAGAATAGATTTCACCTCAAGGAGGGCAGAGGAGAGTGAGCTGAATCCTGGAAATGTCCTAAGCTTGAGCTTTGGTCTGGCTTGAATGACCAGAGATCGGGCTGGCCCAGGGGTAGAGAGAAAGCCCAAGGAGGGAGGACCAAGAAGGGTGCTGTTGTCATTAACGTGTCATCTCCTGAGTCTTACCTTTCTTGCTGTGACTGATCAAAACACACTCTATTACACTGACAGGGTTCCACATCGGGGCCCAGCATCGTCCTCCCAGTGGTTCTGGGCACACAGCTCATCCTGCCAGTGCTGCCAATCCCGCTCAGCATGTTCAGCCATACACACCCAAAGTCTCCCGAGCTGGCCTAATTCCGCTCACGTCAGCCAGGCCAACAGAGGCTGAGCCCATCCCTCCTGGCCCGTCCGGAGCTAGTGGGGCAGATGCTTAGACTGGCCCCTTTAGTCTTTCTTCCTCCCTCCTCCTGCAGTGCCTCTATGTCCCACTGAGGCTGAAAGGCTGAAACTGCACTTCCCAGGCTGCCCAGAGTTAGAGCTACAGATGTGATGTGGGTTTCCTCAAATGCCATCTATTCATGCAAGGGTGGAACTCAGAAGTGAATCGAGTGGGCAGAGAGGCAGAGAAAGCGGAATCTGTTCCAACAATATTTGTAGAAGCGAACATAGCTAACAGAGAAGAGTGTGGTGTCCCTCTCTCCCCACCGCCAGACATGGCACTTGTGCCCAGTTCCCCAATTTTAGGTTATCTAGCCAGGCAGTGTCCTTGCCACAGCTTTGTTTCTGGGGACGAAGCCTGTCAGTGCCTTCACGCTGAAGTGTGCGTTCAGCTGGTGTGGACATACCGACAAGCAAGTTCCTGGAGCCAGAAGCTGGGCTGGTGGCTTCCTGATTTGGCAGATGGATTTCTAATGGTTGCAAAAGGAGTAGCTGCCTTGGTGGTCCAGTTCTGCAGCCTAGCTTTGGGAATTGGTCCCGAAGATGTAACCTACAATCTGTTTCTTCAGCTTTCCAAATATTTCTGTAAGCCATTCAATACCATGAATACATTTATTTCTGTATAAACTATCCAGAGTGAATTCTGTCTCTGCAATTAGAAGCTAGGGGATTCCCAGCCCACACTATCCTCTACTCAGTCTGACCCTGTCCCAAACTAATTGTAGTAGATTAACTAATGGTCAACTTGTAACACTTGGCTGAACTGAATCAGTGTGGTTCTCGGTGTGGAAGGGCCACCTGAGGAATGTTGCCAGCAGTGTAAAGGCAGAACTGGCGGGGAAGATGGTGTGCTGTTGTTCTCCTAGAGAAGTTTCTCCTGCTGGTTTTCCTGATATGAACTCAGCTGTTCTCATCCTCAGAGGAGTCAGGTCCTCACTGTTGTTGAGGATGGCTGGTGGTTCTTTTCATGGGAGCTCTGATCCTTATCTTGAGCATCACTTCATGGCTCCAGTGCAGATCTTGCAGCCTGCTGACACAAACCCTTCATCTTACTGGCGCCGACATTCTAGCTTCCACCACTGACCTTTGGGCCTTTCCAGTGCAGATCTTTGATACAGACTTTCATGAGACATTGCTGTGGGCTCTAGGCTCCAGCTGGACTCATGTAGGACATTACTGTGGGATCCAGGCCCTCAGCTGGATTCTTTGGGTCTCTAGTGTGTGGACAGATCTCCTGTAGTCTTTTGCATTTGACTTTTTGGGTGAATATTATCAAATAATCCTATAAATTATGTATCTTGTGTTAAATCTATTCCCTTTCAAACCCTGACTACTACACTAGTCCAGCCTGAAACTATCCAGTCCATCAAACCATGTTCAACACAGCCTGATTCAAATCAATATAGCTCAGCCCAACCCAGTGCAACCAGTCTGCCCCAGATCACATCTTTCCATATCAGAACATGTAAATAAATAACCCATCCCACATCAGCCCCCACTAACTCCCTTAATCGAAACAAGCCATTTTATTTCTCAGTTGGCACAATCCCACATGTATCAGCATTCTTGTTGCTGGACCCAATATAGACACTCACATTTCAAAGGAGGAGAGATTTGATTCTGCTCACAGTTTCTGGGGGTGCAGTCCATATGCAGCTGACTCAAAACATCATGGCAGGAGGTGATGGTGGAGCAAAGAAAGATGCTTAGTTTATGGTGGCTGAAAAGCAGAGCAGAGGCTAGAGAGAAAGGGGCCAGGATCACATATAGTACCCAAAGTCATGCCTCTATGAGCCACCAATCACAATAAACGTGCTTTACTAAGCTCCTAGGCATTTCTTATGCCAGTGAAGTTGGCACATTTAAGGCTAATCTTCAACCACCCAACTCTGCCAATTCAGTCCTTACCCCAACCTACAGAATGAACCTCAATCCAAGCCACTTGATGGGAACTGAGGAACATGGACCATTTAATTTCAGCCATATTTATTGAACATCTTTTGGCAGCCACTGAGAGGGAACAAAGAGAACTCGAACTTCTCTACAGATGTAAGGCTCCATTCTTAGGCGTGCATTTTTCTTTTCTGTCTCCTTCTTTTCCATTTCTTTCCCTGTTACAGATCTTGTCTCTATCTGTGTCCTTTCATTTTGACTACCCAGTGTCCCCATGGTTCTTTCTGAATGTTCCACACACCCAGGGACAAGCCCTACTCCATCTCAGTCCTGCCTGGAGAATATCACAGAACCTCCACTGCTAGTGTCTACCCATCACAGCAGGCAGGATTCCTAAAATGGGCCAGCACAGATGTCTTGCTCTGATCTCTGGAGCTTGTGAATAATGATGGGACATCACTCCTGTGAGTATGTCATATGATACACTTGACTCTAAGACCAGGATATTAACCTGGATTATCTGGGTGGTCCCAATAGAATCACATGAGCCCTTAAAAGCAGCAAGCTTTCTTCAGCCACTGGCAATGGAAGAAGCCACAGACATGCAGAAGGAGAACTTAGAAATATTTAAAGTATGAGAAGGACTTGCTGCACTGTGGCTGGCTTTGAAAACAAAGGTGACCATGTGAGAAGGAATGTATGCGGCCTCAAGGAACTGAGTCAGGGACCTCACTCTATGGCTGCAAAGCAGTGGTCTTTGCCAATAACCACAATGAAATTAGAAATGCTTTCTTCCTGGAGTCTCCCCATAAGACACCACCACCTTGATTCTGGCCTAAGCCTCTGATCAGAAGACACAGCCCACCTAGATTTTTGGGCTACAGAACTATGAGATAATAAGTGAATATTGTTAGAAGCTGTAAATTTGTGGTCATTTGTTATGTAACAATAGAAATTATATTGTCCATTCTATGTCTACTCTTGAAATTATCTTGATTTTTTGCCTAGTCAACCTGCAGGATTAGTTATTGTGGCATTTCTAGAAGACATTGCTGGACATGGAAAGAACTATTTCCAGTGCTGGCCCTGTGACTTCAGTCAAATTATGTGATCTTTCTGAGAAGAGCTATATGCATCAATGCAACATAAATATAATAATTTTCCTGGGCTGTTTGCTTAGAAAATTAAATATAACACTTTACATGACTGACATATGGTAAGAACTTAAATATTTTATTTGTTTGGGATAACAGTTAGCTAACTAATCAAGTAATCTGCACAAAGATATTATGGTAAGGTAATGTTTTCATTACCATCATTAACAGTAGGGCTATTTTGAAAATTAATGTATACATTAATAGACACATATTAATTGCATATATTTATGGGGTACCGCGTGGGGCTTCAATACATGTATGCAACGTATAATGATTAGATCAGGGTAATTGGCATGTCTATTACAACTCATCATTTCTTTGTGTTGGGAACATTCAAAATCCTCTCTATTAGCTATTTTGAAATACTGAATTAATGGTTTCCAACAGCAGCTATCCTGATGTGCTGTGGAACACTGGAAGCTGTTTCTCCCGTTCTACGTCCCCCTGTAACTATTAATCATCCTCGCTCCACCTCTGTCCTGCACACTCTTCCCAGGCTCTGAAGTCAGGATTCTAATTTAACAGTAAGACAATTTTAGCAGCACCTGGCTGATTTAATGCAGAAGAAGAGCTCCTGGGGGCGCTGCGGGCCCTCTGCTGGGGAGGGGTGCTCTGCAGATCCCCATTGCTGCCCCTACCAAGGGTAGGGGTCGTCTACCTACTGAGCTGAGTCCAGGTTTTGGGTTTCCTAGCTGAAGACACTAAGAATCCAAGCCACAGGGGGGAGGAAACAAGCCACAGCAATGACCTGGTGTTGGACAGTACAGGAATACGGCCCTCTGGAGATGAATGAGCCTGATCTCCATGTCTGGACTAAGGCATGGGCCAAGCCCAACCCTGGCAGCTTCCTTTGGAAACTGCAAATGAAGCTGACTGTGGCACATGGTGTGGCTTGCTCATTATCCAGGAGCTTATCACAAACGTTCCTTTTGCGTCTCTGCAAGTCTGAATTTTATAGGTCATCAGGTGATGTACAGAATGAGCAATTTTTACTCCCTGGAAGAGTCTGTAGGCTGAGGCTGCAGCGCTGCTGGGCTGGCAGGGGGTTGATGGCCTGAGCCTTCAGGGAGAGACGCAGAGCCCCGCTCAGTCTCCGGGGACTTGAAGGGCTCAGTATCAGGCCTTTCCTCCCTTCCTCCCGGACCCACAGGCCACCTGAACTTCCCCACTGTTCACTGGGGCCAGTGGCATCCTGTGAGGGTCTCCAGGCTTTTCAGAAGGTCTAGCTTCCGGTCAGCCAGTGGTGTGCTAGCTTCAGCTGGGGAAGATTTCTGCTCAGCACCCTGTTTAGTAGCCTACCCTCAGTGGCGTAGAACAGTCATGGTGAGAGGACACCACAGATTCTAGCAAATGCTACCATCAGGCTTTGTCCCCAGCTTCCTTCTGGCAACAGGTGCAGCAGTTAGCAATATGGCGATACTTCTGGCTTTTGATGGCTGGGAGAGCGATTCCCAGCCCTCTCTGGGCCTCAGTTTCCTCCAGGGTCAAGGCCTTAGCTGCCTTCTATATGTGCCCCCTCCCTTAGAAGCTCATCAGATACTAAGAGAAAGAACCGAAGTGCTGAGACCAGAGTATTTGCTTTCATAGCAATGCTTTCACAGTAGACATTGTGCTGGAATAGTCACATGTAATAAGACTTCTTTCTGTGCTACGTACCCTGACATGCATTTCATTTACATTTCCTGTCCTATCTAAACCACACACATCTTATTTCATCATCCAGTGAGGCTAAAGAAATTCTCCTCTTGGCTCTGAAATTTGAGTATCCACGTATAAATCCATATACTCATATAAATTTGAGTATCCACATATAAATCTAGGCTCCACCACTTTGTTACTTTGATGAATTCATTCAACTTCTGGGTCTGTTTTCTGACCTATAAAATCAGGATGGTGATAACAGTGCCCATTTCTTAGGCTGCTACCAGTATTAAGTAAGAAAATTCACATACAATGCTTAGGCGATGGGCACTTGTCTAGTAAGTACTAAGTGTTAAACATTGCTGTTTGTCTGTCTGTACAGGACATGAATTCTGGTCCATGGTAGGTGCCTAAGGAATATTGGTATGGGAAAAGAAGGGTAGGTGATAGGTAAAAGAGAACAGAGTGAAATATTTTAGATTAAAAGGGAAAAGAATCACTCACATTTACTTACCTCTGACTTTCACAATCCCTTTCTTCGACTTATCTCACTATCGGCTTCAGATGTTCTGGAAAGAAGTGGGGATCCCTTCATTCAGACACTCAGCACGTACTTGCTGAGCACATCCTGTGCCAGGCCCTGGCTAGACGTTGAGGCCGCTTCCATCAGGAACATGTTCTGGGTTTAGCTGATGTGAAGTTGGGGTCTTCTGGTAAGGAGGCAGCCTCAGAGCAGCTGTGAGCTTTGTGCTTACAGGTGGAAGGGCTGGGAGGATGGGCTGCCTGGCCCCTGGCTCCAGACCCCTGAGTCTGATAATCTGCATTTGAACCCTGGTTCTGCCGCTTCTGAGCCATGTCACCTATTCTTGGACAGGTTCCTTAATTTTCCTCAGTCTTGGTTTCTTCATGAGTAAAACAGGGATAAAATGCCTGTGTTGTTTCAGTGTTTGAGCCTCTGTGGGTGAGGGGCTGAGGGTTGAGCCGGTCCCTGGCATACAAAAGTATAACTGCACGCAGGAGTTCAATACTTCTTCTTTCCTCTGGGCCATCTCTGAGGTAAGGGAACAAAATTAAGGCTTATTAAACTATGTGCTTTAATTAGGTAAGAATGTTTAACTCACATAGGTGATTTACCTGACAGATGGTCCATTTTTCAGATAAACTGAGGCCCAGAAAGTTCCGTGAAGAAATTTCTCCAAGTTCCCCAAACCTGACACTGTCTGTGGGAGGGCTGTGGACTGCAGCCCAGCCCCGCAGAGTGACTCAGTCCACTGTGTAGGGCCTCTGCCCAGGCCCGAGAGAAGCCATGGTGGACCTCGGGAAGGAGACCCAGGCAGGCGGTAAGGCAAGGCTAAAGGCCGAAGCTGTGGGTGCTCAGTGAGTCTCAGCCAGAAGATCCAGCTAGTCCCACACAAATCAACCCAAGCATGGGGCACAGCTGGGGCTCACTGAAGGCTGCTCCAGGGCAGGGCTAGAGTTTCACTTTTTGCCCCCTCAGATGGGGAATGACAGGGCCGGGGGCTGCCTGACAGTTCAAAGAAGATATGTGGCCCAGAGGTCAAAGTTCAGCAGAGAAGTCACCTCTTGGCCCCTCAGCTGGGAAAAATGTGTTCAAGCTGTTTTCCTCCTGAAGTGATTTTCTCCCCTGTCTCCTACCCTTGTACCACTTTGGTTGAAGGGGGTTGCCCTGGGATCCTCTGTTCCTGGGTCCTTAAAACACTCTTGCTCCCAGAAAACTCCAGATTCTACTAACCGACCCTGACGGTGCTGAGGTGGATAAAACCCTGTCCAGTGGAAGAGTTGATGGGCTGAGTGAGAGAAGAAAATGAAAACGAACCATGGTGGTGCAGCATGCGAAGAGCCAGGGTAATGGTGGGTTTTGCTTGTTAAGTGTCTCTTGTTACATAGGGTTTAGATGCATGATGTCATTTAAACTTCACAAGAACTACAGGGCCTGCACAGTAGCTGCTATTCCATTTGACAGCTGGAGACAGTGAGGCTCTTGAGGCCAGGCTGCCCACATCACATGGCAAGAAGGCTGCTTATGGGCCTGCAGGCTTTGCGGTCCCCAACACCTGTCCTACCCTGGGGGCTCTGGGAATCCTGGGGAGCCGTAGGGAGGAGGGGTAGGGAGTAACAGTGTGTGGGCACACTTCTGAGCCCAGGCCATGCTTGCACTGTGCAGGAGCAGGCACTGGCCAGCTGGCATGGTGAAAGGTGGCTCTGGGCAGAGCAAAGTCTGTGCAGAGTCCCAGGGGCTTAGCCCAGCCTTGTCTTTGTGGCCTTGCTGCCTTGTTCTGCCTGTGTCCTCTCAGGTCCTCTGCTGGCTCACCCTTTCCTCCAGGTCTTTCCCTTTCCTTCTGCCTCTATTCTGTGGATCCTTTTTTGCTGTGTGACCTCCTCGATGCCCTTGGCTTCAGCTGCCATGTCTCTGTCAATGGCATAATGTCACCATTCTCTAAGCCGGGAACTGCATGGCCCACTACCTACAGACCTCTCCATGTCCTACATGCACTTGATGGCTACTTCTTCTCCTGGTTCCCAGGGCCCTGTGTGGCCTGTACCTGTCCACTTACTTCCCCAGGTGTGCTTTCCTGCAGGTACCCATGGAATTGCCACACGAGTTGCACTGGACTTTTTCTAGTTATTTAAATGTCTTGACTGCCTCCTACTCAAGAGCCTTCAGATGAACAGATTCCACAGCTACTGCTCAGCAGACCAGCACTGGCCTAGTTAATTCCCTCCTATTGGTTAGATTTTACCTTAAAAGCAGTCCCTCAGGTGAGACTCCCCTGGCCCTTTCCTGCTGGGTATCCTCATTGTCCCCTGAACTTTTCCATTATATGGTGACACTTGCTCACTTGTAACTATGTATTAAATCAACAATAGCTGTGTTCTCCACAAAGCAGGACTGTATTTTTTATCACTGCACCCATCCCTGGTACCTGCGCTCAGGGTCTCTGCAGGGATGCCACCTTTCCTCTTGGGCCATGGTTTTTTGCCTAGCAGCCTAGGAGCTCCTCCAGGGCAGGGCCCGGGCCTGGCATGTCTTTGTGTTTCTGCAATGTAATGTACAGGACAGTGCTCAACCCTATTGGGCCCTCAGGCAATGTCTTCTACAGCAGAAATGCAGGATTGCGCATGGTTTGTTGGTGGTAGTCCTGCTGCAGACCGAGGCTGAGATTGGCCCGGGAACTGCCAAAGAGCATTCTGTGTTCATATGGAGTGAGTGGCAGGGCTGTGTGAGCCGTTGATGTCCTAGAGAGGTGCACACAACCAGGGATGTGTCTCTATTCTTTATTTTGGGGATATTCACGTACTGTCTTTATTTTACAGTTGGATACACTGAGGTCGGGGAAGAGGGGTTCTCTCTCTGGAGCCCCATACCAGGTGAGGGACAGATGGCATGGGATCCAGCCAGCCAGTGCTGGTTGCTGCTCAGGAGTTGCTGGCAGGAAGCAGAGCTGACTGTCCTCTGCAGCAGGTACACAGGAGAGAGCCCTGGGCAGAGTCCGGAATCTTGGGTTCCAGATCTGCGACAGTGTGTCCACCTGGGAAAGTCAGCCTGCTTCTGAATCTGGAGGTCCTCCCTGTTCATGGCAGAGGAGCACGGATCAAGCTGAGTTGGCACTGCAGGAAGAACGTTGTAATGGTCTCTGGACACCCAGAGGGGGCAGTATTTGCCCCTCTGGGTGGCACGGCCTTGACAAAGATAACCTCACAGGGCCCAGCACCAGGCCTTCTTCAGCAGGTCACTCATTTACCAGAGTGGAGATCTTATCTAATCAGACCTGGTCGAGGAAGTGACTTCTGGGAGCTGATGGGAAGAGAGGAAGGAAGGAGGCCACTCCCAGCATGAGGCCACCTGCTTCCCAGGCCCTTGGAACCTCATTCGTGCTGGGTATTAGCAACCCTGGGCCCTCCATTGTGACAAAATGTCCCCATGCAATCCCTAACATCCCATAGAGGTGGTGTACAAACCCCTCTGGCCTGCCCTATCTCTCTTTTGTGTTCAGAACTCATGAATCTATCTGTACCAGTGTACTGATTGGGCACTAGACCATAGGAGGCCCAGAGTCTTGTCCAAGGATCAAGCAAGGGACTCGTTTCCCAGAAGCACTCTGAGGACTGTCTCCTAGAGCCTGGGCCCCTTCTGTAGCACACCACACAGGCAGCAAGGACCTGGCCCTGGCCCAAGGACAGGCAGCACGTACCTGGATCCATCCTATCAGGGGTTTAATCCCTATTCTGCCGCTAACTTGCCCCGTGAGTTGAGGCAGTTCCCTTTTCCTCTCTGGGCCCTAGTTCGCTCGGTTCTAACAGGAGGATAAAGGGATCTTGAAAGAGACCAGGAGACCTCACCACCCAGGCGGTTGCATTCTGTGCCTTTCCTCACTCCTTACCTGACAAGAGCTGGCATTTTAAGCCCTCTGTCGCAAGTTACCAGCAGCAGCACAGGAGGGTGCTGTGGGCAGAGCCCACTTCGTGTCCTGCTGTCTTCATTCGATGACCATCCTGCAAGCTGTTTTCCCTCCCTGAGCCTCAGTATCCTCATTTGTAAGCAGAGGAAAGAATAGGTATGAGAATTAACGCAATACGATTGTCACGCTGGGCACTTCCAGGCATGTATTAAATGTGCACTGTGGCCACTGACCTCACTGTGAGTGATGTGACACATGATCCCCAGGAGATGTGGCCTGATGCTATGCGGGCTGGCACGAGGCTGCCTGGGGATTTTCAGTGAGAACTACTCAGCCCTGCTCAGATAGCCCCCGTGGCAGCTGGGCACCCTCCAATCACATCCTGGTCCATGCCACAGGGCACTGTGCAATGACCTCACGGACATGGGGGTGAGCACGCCCCCACCTTTCCGGGCCAGGTCCCTGCCTCACCTGTTTCAAGGGATGAGACCACTGCTACTTCAGACGCACGGGGCAAGGGTGCGCACCCCGGCAGTTGGCACACACTGCAATCACAAGATGTGCACACCACACATTTAAACCCGAGCCTGGGGCCAAGGCCAAGGCACAGCACACACCACCCAAACCCTAGGGGAGCCAGGACGATGACCCAGAGTAAGACAGACCGAAGTGCTCACGTCGGGACCCAGTCGTATCCGTGCCATCTGCAGGCCTAGCTCCTTCCCCCGCTCACCAGTGCTGCGCTCAACCCGGGCGCGCGGGGCAGTTGGGCCCGGGCCATTATGCGGGCGCATGGCTGGCCGCGCAGGGGCGCAGAGCAAACTTAACCTTCATTTGGGAGCGCCCAGCGGCCGGAGCGCGCGCGCGGCCATCGATCGCCGCTAATGGCCTCGTCTAAATGCGGAGCCGCTGCCTCCTTTCCCGGGTCAAGGCGCCCCCGCCCTCGCCCTGCGCTCCGTGTAAAATGGTATTTACCAAAGTCAATATTGGCCGCGGTGCCGCCCAGTCAAGCGGGAGCCCCGCTAGCCTCCCTAGCCCAGGGCAGGATCTGGGCCACCAGGACCTCGTCCTGGGGTCTTGCCTGGCCCATGTGCTGAAGAGGAGACGGAAGGCCAGACCTTGGAAGGTCTGGGCTGCAGGACTGGAGTTTTGGAGGCCTTCTTTCTGCCTGGGCGCTGTACTCCTGCAGCGTTTGTGCTGCAAAGAGAGAGGTTTGGGCTGGGACGGGATCATTGCTTTATCTGTAAGCACAGCACACACACACACACACACACACACCCGCACCCCCGCCCCGACCACACACAGTGTGGCACTGAGTGACCTCCGAGAGAAGCTGCCTTCGAAGTATAGGCCGGTAGCCAGGGTTGAAATGGCCCGTATGGAGCTCATTTCATGACAAACCCCTCCTTTCCTGGGTCTCGATTTATCCTTGCATGGCGGGACCTTTGGACCGATAAGAAAAGCACTGTAATTGCATCCTCCTCTCTCTCACCCCCACTCTCTGTTCTCAACAGAGAAAATAACATTCAAAGGCGAACAGGAGGGAAGACTTTGGGGCCAGCATCTTGCCTTACCCGGCCGGGGAGAGACCAGCAACCCAAGGTCGCCATCTGGTGGCCGTGGCTATGGTGACAGTCCTGCTTCCAGAAAGAGGTAGCCTAGTCCTAGTCCCTAAAAATTGAGACTCAGGGCAACATGGTGAGAGTCACAAATCACAGGCTGGCCGTCTTTTTTGGTGGGAGAATTGTAGATGTTTGATACATTGTGTTCACAGAACCTTAGAGCGGTAACAATAACTCCCAATCCTGGAGAGTTTCTTTATGCCAGATGTCAGAATGTTATGGCAGGGCTGGGGATATAGCTCAGTGGAATAAGCACTTGCCTTGCTAAGCGCAGGGTCCTGAGTTTGATCCCCAGTACCGCAAAAAAAAAAAAAAAAAAAAAAGAATGTTATGGCAGCTGTTTTTTTGTTTTTGTTTTTCAATCCTTTCTGGAGACTTGTCCCACAGTCACTGCTTTTATCCCTATTATATAAATGAGAAACCTGAGATTCTCATTAAACAACTTGTTCAATATCAAACTATACAGTAAGCAGGGGTGGGAATGTGGACCCAGGTCTTTTGACTCCAGGCTGTATTGGCAACTGGCAGACCTTACTCCAGAAGCTGAAGCTGAAGATAATGTAGTTGCACCTGCCCAAGTTCAGCATCATGGAAGCCTAGTGTGAGGGTCATTGAACTGGACAAGCTTCAGATTTTGGAGTCACGGCACCCTGGGGAAGGGTGCACTTAGGAGCACCTGCTCACTTAGGAATGGCGACAGTTCAGACTGGGTGGTGGTGGGGTCCTTTGGGGTCCCTGGTCTTGCACCCAAGTTCAGACAGTGAAGGCTTCTGGTTGGCTGCTGCACTGCAGGGTAGGAAATCTGGGCCTCCTGTCTCCTGACCAGGGTTCTTTCCTCTGTGGGTTTATCAATCAAAGCTTCACCAATCATGCTCTTTTATAGCCACAGCAATAAAGTTGTGGACTTTTGCTCCAGAACAGCACATAAAATATCCCATTATTTGCCTCTTAACCTGAGCTTCTGTTTTACATCTTAAGTCTAAAGTGTAGGCCTCATAAAAGGTAATCATCTAAGGCCTATTCAAAGAGAAGTCATAAATTGGCCATTTAGCCCAATCAGCCTTTATTGTGCCCGTACAGGTACCAAACCAGTACAAACCTGGGCCCCACGGAGAGGGAGGGGCACAGACCTCAGCTCCAGACTGAGATCAACCCTCCTGGGAAGCAGTGCCAAGACGCAGAGTGGATCAAAGGGATGGAAATGTTGCAGGAGATGCTGTCACATGGGAGTGGGTTAGGAGGGGCCGGGGTGGGCTATGAATGCAGCGAGGGTGGAGTTATTTATTTATGTATTTATTTATTTTTGGCAATTAAATAGTTAAGAAATGACTGTGCCTAGACTTTGTGCCAAACATGGGATGCACCTTGTCACATGACATTCTCACAATAGTTCTACACAGTCAGGTAGGTAGAGGTTAGTGGTTTACCCAGTCATGCAGCCAGTAATTCCAGAGCTATGATTTGGACCTAGTTCTATCTGATTTTGAAGTCTTTGCTTTTAGCCACTGTGTCATACTGCTTTGTAACAAGGCCTTATGTGACCACAGTAGCTTCAGGCTGGAACCCGTGCGTGTGTGTTGTGCAGGGGTAGAAGGCAGGGTGAAGGCCACCTCTGCAAGGGTGGTTCCCTCCATGTCGCTCTCGCAGCTTGCTCCAGCTTCAGACTGAGCCTCAGTGCTTCCCAGTCAAGAGCCATAACCCACCCTTCTGGACCTCACCGGGGGTCACAGATGTTTCTTACATCTACCCCAATCCTGAGAGCCCAGGAAAGGGCCTTGCTGTCCCTCCTACAGGGAGGGGGACGTATAAGGAGTGCTGTCACCGCTTCTCTGACAGAGTCTGTACGGGCACCCTGTGCGGCTTCTCGGACTCCTGCGGCTGCTCTCACCTCTACATGTCACCAGTGCCCGCCCTCCGGGCTCCTCCCGCCTTCCCCATCTCATGCCTGAAATCTCGGGCCTCACTTCTCACACCCCGAAGAGAGCATGCTTCTCCTCGCCGGTCTCCCAGCCTTCCCTTCCATCTCTCCCCCATCTACAAATGTGGGCACTGCCCAAAGGACAGCCCTCCCAGCACCCTCAGGACATCACCTGGGCCTTTTGCAGAATTTAAAGGCTCTTCCTCGTCTGCACTGCTGGCAGCTTAGTCCTCCCCCATTTCTGGTTCCTCTGTGGTTCTGGGTTTGAATTTTAGCCTGACTGCAGTGGGTAGGTGTGTGATCACGGTCAAGTTACTCACCCTGTAAATCTCTGCCCTGGAGTTGGTAAGAATAGGGCCTTTACAGAGGTGCTTCAAGGACTCAAAAACAAAAAAATATAAAGCACTTGTAAGCCTAGCACCTAGTAAGCATGCAATAAATTTCCCAGAGTTAACTATTATCATCACCCTCTAATTCCTGTCCAGTCCACCTGTATAGAGCCACTCATAACTCTAACTTACCAACTCGCTGAGCTGTTTTAAGGTCTCCTGGAAAAGAATGTTTAATGACTGAGATAGAGTCAAGATCTAGGTTCTGTTCTGTGTTCCGGACCGTGACTGATTTGAGCATCTGAGTGTGGTAGAAGTGGCACTCCAACAGTACTGGGCCTACCTTTGAAAGGACAGGAATGTTCTATGTGGGTATGGGAGCCTTGACCTTCCTGGCAGGAAATCTGCCTGTCTTGCAGCAGATAGCATGTGGAGAGGCCTTGAGACGAGGCGCCCACTGACCCCAGTGTGCAAGGAACCAGGCATCAGAGTACACCTGCTGTGGTCCCAAACCCTGCTGCTCGCTGAAAACTACTGAGAGGTCCCAGGCAATACTTTCTGGGGAGCAGAGGAACCACCCAGCCAAGCCCTGCCTGATTCTGACCTATGAAATCAAAATATACAATAAAATATGTGCTTTCAACTATGGTACTGTGGGTTAGGATAGTTCATACACAGCAGTAGATGACTGGAACAGTAAAGAAGGGAGGGATGCCTGGGCTTGCAAAGAAAGATGCACTGAATTTGCTATTTTTAAAAATATTTAAAAATTTATTATATACCTAGTAACAAGATATAAAAATGAAGTTTTAAGAACATTTTAACATGTAAACTTAAATGAGCACATGGCTTTTCATAGTTGAAACTGTGATTAGAAATTTTATAATGCATTTTTGACTTTTCCAAACTCATGAAGCAAACAGGTAAGACATAAACAATTAATAATTGTTACAATTAACAATTAACTATTAACAATCACTGTGCTACCAATTATATTTATCCTAAAACTATCAGTTCAGTGGGATAATTTATTTCCTTATTATTTCTATAACTAATGTTGGACCTTCTTAATTTTCAGGTATTTATTTTAATATCTAGCTAAGGTGAGTATCTTTCTACATTGAAAAATAATGCTAAGTAAGGCTAATATCTGGGTTACCAGGCATTTGATTCTTGACTGGATGTGGAATGTGAGCTCATCTTACAGGGGCCACTTTTTTTTTTTTTTTTTTTTTTTGCCTTAGCTTCACTTGTTACCTCAGTAAAATTTGTAAGTCTAGGCCTTTCATACAGTTGTTAGTTTTATTGCAACCTGGTATGGTTTCTGTCCAAAATTTTAACATTGAAAGTCTCACGGGGCCTGTGTTATATAAACCATTGTCCTATTATTAAAACAGATGGATCTGGTCTGTGAGCATTATTTAAGACTGCTAGATCCTTTTATTATTTTATAATTAGTGCGGTTATCTGGAGGTTTCATAGGAGATGAGAGGTTGGGTCTGCATGATTTCTTCTTCCTAAAACATGCAGCTAACTCACCACTGTGAACCACCTGTACCAGTGCTCACTCTGCTTGGCTGCTGAATCCGTTTGCCATCACAGTGACTTGCCAGGGGCTCATCTGCCACTTGACTGCTATAAGACCAGTGGCACTGGCCCAATCCCTTGGTTCCTAACATGATTTTTTTGTTTTGTTTTGTTTTTACCTATTCCATGACTTCTTACTTACATATTGATTCTCTGGTTTTTCTTTCCTGTTTGCATAGCTATAAACAGATACATGGCAGTTCTTTATAAAGACAGACATTTACCGGGGAACTTCCATGTATAAACATTTCCCAATGTACTGAAATATATTTGCAAACAAATGTGCATATATGGTCTGTTGTCTTCCATTCCTTTAAAACAATGCACGTGGCAGCACAGTATACGTTGTGCCTATGTCTCATTTTTTCCACTGAACAATGTATGTTTCAGGTCATCTGGTAGCTCCTCATAAAGAATATTCTTAAGCTTCATTGTGGTTGCAAGGAATGGCATTGCTGAATATACCTCAATATATTTAATAATCCCATATTAACTAGTATTTAGTTTGTTTCTAATCTTTACTGCTGTAAATGATGTCATGCTACAAAGAACAATTTTTTATTCAAACATCACTTTGCATGTGAGTAATTATGTCACCAGGGTAAGTTCCTAGAGGTGGAGCTATTGGGCACACATATGTATACATGTATTTTGATATTTGAAAATTATCATTCAAGAGTCAGAACCAGTTGAAACCCCCAGCGATGTAGGGATGTTGGCTTACACATATCTTGCCAATAGAGTAAGTTGTCTAAACTTTTGATCATGACCAGTCTGGTAGTTATAAATCTTAGTGAAATCTTGACTTGTATCTCTATTATTATTATTACTATGCGCATCTTTCCATATATTTAAGAATCATTTGTATTTCTTGTTTTTTAACTGTGTTTTATATCCTTTACCTATTTTGGGAGGTGGGGCAAAGTGTTGATCTTTTCAATTGATTTTCAGAGCTTACATTTTAAAGGGAATTGACATTTGTCACAAGTTTATTCTTCTTTATGGCTAAGTAGTACTCTATTATATAAAAATATCACATCTTTTATATCCAATCCTTGGTTGTTGGGCATTTGGGTTGCTTCTAAGATTTAGGTATTACAAACTGTGCTGCTATAAACATGAGTGCATGTATATCAATTGCTGCAGTGGGATGTTTATAATTTTGCATCAAAGATACTCAGAAGGGGAATAGGTGGGTGGAATGAAACATCTAATCCTAGCTTTTTGAGAAATCTTCATACTGATTTCCGTAATGGTTATATAGTCTGTACTCCCACTGGCAGTGGAAGGGGTCCTTTCTATTCCCCAGCCCCTCCAACACTAGTAATTGTTTGATTTCTTGATGATAGCCATTCTTTCTGGAGTGAGATGGTATCTCAGTGTTGTTTTAATTTGCATCTCTTGAATGACCCATGATGTTGAATATTTTTTTCATATATTTATTTGCTATTTGTATTTCTTCATCTGAGAAGTGTGTATTCATCTCAGATGTCTATTTTTGGATTGAGTCTTTGAACTTGGGGGGGTCTGAGTTTTTAATTCTTTATATATTCTAGATAGAAGTCCTTCATCTGAGGGACAATTGGCTAAAATTTTTCCCACTCTATGGGTTTTCTTTACATCTGTTGATGATTTCTTTTGATGTGAAAAAGCTTTTTAGTAAGATAAGATCCCAGTTGCTGATTCTTTGAAGTATTTCCCATGCAGTTTGGGTTTTGGTCATGAACTCCTTGCCTACCCCTATGTCTTCAAGATTTCTACTTACTTTGTCTTCCAGTAGACTTAGTGTTTCTGTTTTAATATTTAGATCTTTGACCCATTTTGACTTTAGTTTAGCACATGGTGATGGACATGGGTCTAGTTTTAGTCTTCAGCATATGGAGGGCAAGTTTTTCCAGCAACATTTATTAAACAGGCTATCTTTTCTTCCAGTGAACATGTTTGGCCCCCTTGTCAAAGATAAGGAGGCTGACTATGTTTGTAGTTGTGTCTGTATATTCTAATCTGCTCCACTGATCCTCAGGTCTGTTTTTTTTGCCAGTACCATGCTGACTTTATCACAGTAGCTTTGTAGTATAATTTTAAGTCAGAGATTGTGATGCCTCCTGCTTTGCCTTTCTGGCTCAGGATTACTTTTGCTATTCTAGGTCTCTTTTGTTTTTAAATGAATTTTAGGAATGTTTTCTCTAGTTATGTGAGGTGTGCTAACAGTATTTTTATCTGGATTGCATTGAATCTGTACAACAGTTCTGGGAATATGGCCATTTTCACTATGGTGATTCTCCCTATTGATGAGCAAGGAATACCTTTCCATTTTTTGATATTCTCTTTGATCTCCTTTTTCAAAGTACTGTAATTTTCAATATATAGATCTTTTACTTCCTTTGGTACACTGATTCCTAAGTATTTCATTTTTTTGGGTGCTATTGTGAAGGGTATGGTTTTCCTTATTTCTCTCTCAGTGAGTTTATTGTTTGTGTACAGGAATGCTATTGATTTTTGAGCGTTGACTTTGTATTCATCTATGCTATAGAATTTGGTTATTAACTCTTTTGGTGGAGCTTTGGGGGGGTCTTCTATGTAGAGTATAATGTCATCTGTGAATAATGATAATTTCACTTCTTCATTTTATATCCTTAGTCCTTTTATTTCTGTCTCTTGTATAATTGCTCTGGCTAACGTTTCCAGAACTATATTGAATAGAGTGGTCATAGTGGGCATCTTCATCTTGTTTCTGTTTTAGAGTGAAATCTTTCAGTTTGTGTCCATTTAGTATGATGTTGGTTGTTGGTTTGTCATAGATGGCTTTTATCAGATTGAGGTAAAGACCATCTATTCTGATTTTCTATGGAGTTTTTATCATGAATGTTAGATGATATCAAAGGCTTTTACTGTACCTAGTGAGATGATCATGTGATTTTTGTCTTTTGCTCTGTTGACACAGTGTATTACATTTATTGATTTGTGTATATTGAACCATCCCTGTGTTCCTAGAATGAATTCCAGTTGGTCATGATGTACAATCTTCTTGATGGCTTGCTGCATTCTGTTTGCTAATATTTTACTGAGGATTTTTGCATCTATGTTCATTAGGGAGATTGACCTATACTTCTCTTTTTTGTTTGGGTCTTTCCCCAGTTTTGGTATCATGGTAATTTTTGTCTCCAAGAATGAGTTAGGGAATTTTACTTCCTTTTCAATTTCATTAAAGAGTTTGAGGAGTATTGGCATTAAATATTCTCTAAATTCTTTGTAGAATTCAACTGTGAATCCATCAGGACCTGAACTTTTCTTTGTTGGTAAGCTTTTAATTACATTTTCATTTTCAGTAACTGATATTTAGTTATTCATAATATGTATATCTTCTTGACTCAGCTTTTGTAACTCATACATACCTAGGGATCTGTATATTTTTTCTGTGTTTTCCATCCTATAGGAGTAAAGATTTTCAAAGTAGGTACTGATGAGCTTCTGAATTTCCACAGCATCTGTAGTGATTTCACCCATTTCATTCCTTTTTGCATGAATTTGAGTTTTTCTTTCCTCTTTTGATAAGATTGGCTGGGGGTTTATCCATTGTATTTATTCTTTCAAAGGACCAACCGTGATTCTTTAATTCTTCGTATTATTTTCTTGGTCTCCATTGTGTTAAATTCTTCTCTAATCTTTATAATTTTCTCCTTTGTATGGGCTTTGGGCTGACTTACTCTTCTTTTTCTAGAAGGTTGAGGTGCAATATTAGGTTGTTTATTTGTGCTTGTTCTTTTTTCCTGATGTGAGAATTCATTACTATAAATTTCTCTGTTATGACTGATTTCATTGTATCCCACAGGTTCCAGTAAGTTGTATGTGCACTTTTAATTGAGGGTATTATTTAACTTCTTTTTAAATTTCATCTGTGACCCATTGGTTGTTCAGGGGGATACTATTTAATTTCCATGTATTTGTGGAATTTTTGTAGTTTCTTTTGCTATTAATTTCCAATTTCATTGTATTCTTCTCAGATAATATGCATGGGATAATTTCAATTCCTTTGCATTTACTTAAGCATATTCTATGGACTAGTATATGGTCTATTTTAGAAAACATCCTATGTACAGCTGAGAAGAATGTATATTCTCATGTTGTGGGGTGAAATACTCTGTAAATAACTACTCAGTCCATTTGTTCACAGGTTTGGTTCAGTTCATATATTTCTTTGCTGATTTTTTGTCTAGTTGATCTATCTCTTTGTGGCAATGGGGTATTAAAGTCCCCCACTATAATTGTGTTATTATTTATTTGATTTTTCATATCTATTAATATTTGTCTTATATAGTTGGGTGTTCCTATATTTGGTGCATATATATTTATGATTGCTGTCTCTTCCTCTTGAATTCTTCCCTTAACAAGTATATAGTGACCTTCTTTATCTTTTTTGATCATTCTTGGTTTGAAGTTCATACTGTCCACAAACAGAATAGCTACCTCTGCTTTTTCCTGGGTCCCTATTGCATGGAATATTGTTTTCCAGTCTATGAATTTCTTCTTGAATTAAATGTGTTTCTTGTATATAGTGCACTGTTGTATTTTGTTTCTTGATCCATTCTGCCAGTCTGTTTCTTTGGACTGGTGAATTGACACCATGCACATTGATGGTTACAACTGACTTGTGTTGGTTATCTCTGTCATGTTATTTTCCTGATGTTGGTTCCTTGCTTTTCCCCTCTGTTTAACTACATGCCCTGCCTGGTGGTTTCTTTCTGTTGTTGTTTTTGGAATTGTGGTCTTTTTAAAAATCTCTGTCTAGAGTATCTTTCAGTACTCTTTGTAGGGTTGGTTTGGTGGTCATGAATTTCTTCAGTTTTCTTTTTTGTGGAAGTATCTTATTTCTCCATTAATCTTGAAAGATAGTTTTTCAGGGTACATCAGTCTGGATTGGAGGTTGTTTTTCTTTTAGGACCTGAAGTACTTCAATCTCTTCTTGAGTTGATTTGTGTTAAGAAATCTGCCATGATTCTGATGTCCTTTCCTTCATAGGTGATCTGTTTCTTTTCCCTAACAGCTTTTAATATTCTGTTCTTGTGCTAAATTTTTGGGATCTTTATTAGTGTATGTCTGGATGTAGATTTATTTGGTCATGGTTATTTGGAGTTCTATATGCCTCACTTACTGTAGGTCAGATTCTGTTCCTGTGCTTGGGAAATTTTCTGCTGTTAATTTGCAAATAGTCTTTTTACATCATTTGTGTTGACTCCTGCTTTTTCATTGACAGTCTTATATTGTTTTTCTTTGCATGGTCTTGTAGTTGTTGAATTTTTATTTCTTGATCTCTTATTATTTTTAAGAGGTCATTCCTTTCATGATCACTAGCAGCAGATGCTGTCTTCAGGGTCTGAAAGTCTGTCTTCAGTTTTGTTCACGTGTTTTTAGTAGCTTTAAGGGGAATTTTTGATTGCTTGGATATCTGTTTGAATCTGTTTAATGTATTCAATTTCTTTCCTATATTGTTCTTTCATGCTTTCCATCATTTTCCTATGTTCTTTTTTTATTATTATTTCTGTCTACTCTAGATTTTATGAGCAATTCCTTTATTTTGGTTGTCATTTCCTTTTTTTTTTTTTTTTTTTTTTTTTTTTTTTTTTTTTTTTTTTTTTTTTTTTTTTTTTTTTTTTTTTTTTTTTTTTTTTTTTTTTTTTTTTTTTTTTTTTTTTTTTTTTTTTTTTTTGACCTGAGAGATTACTTCTGATCTGATTTCCTCTATAGCCTCTTGGATTTGTTTCTTCACTTTTGTTGCTATCATTTCAGAAACTTCAGGTGTGTCTTCCATTTTCCTCTATCTCGATGTCTCCTGGAGTTGTTCTGGGTGTACTGGAGATCTGAGATTTCATTTTTGCTTCTGCATCTTGTCATTTTCTATTTCAAAAATTTTTTATTTTGTTTTCTGTGTTGATTCTTGTAAGTTTTTGTAATAGTAGCTATATCACTAGCATCAAGGCCTATTCTAGAAAAAGTCTGTTCTTCAGGGTGTCTTCTGTGTGTAGGAGGTTCTTGTTTTGTGTCTGCCCCAAAATACTATCTTTCCAGTTAATTAAGAGTGCGATTGTGGTGCCTCTTTGTCTCAGTCCCCAACCCTTTGGTGTTGGGCTGTGGTGAGGTTACTACCCAGAGATTCCCGGTATTGTTATGGAAGAGAGAAGAACTGATTATAATAGACATGAGATCCTAGCTAGTAGTAGTATAATTAGCAATAACAATACCATCAGGAACACTTTAGAAGCTGACAACCTATGGTAACTATTAATTTTTGTACCTTAAACCATAAGAGCAAAATCTATAGTTATACAACAGAACCAATTTTAAATTAGGAGCTTGTATGCAAAGTATTTCCTTTGGTAGAGCGGTTTTACCCTGTGATGGGGAAATTTAAGAGAGATGGTAAGTAAAACAAAGATAACTGAAAAGGAAGTAGAAGTAAAACTGGAGGGCAAAGGGTGATCATGAAAGCTTTGGGAAACAAGAAAAGAGAGCAGAAAAGAAAGAATGAAGGAGTAAGCAAGGGATTATCTAAACTTTGGGTTTGGGGAGGGATTAATTTTCTGCGGCTGGAGTTCTCCAAGGTGTTTAGAAAAGAGAAAAAAGATAAGAAAAAAGAAAAGAAAAAAGGAAAAGAAAAAGAAAGGTAAAAATAACTAGAAAAAAAAGAAAAGGAAAGGAACAGCCCCACCCACCTTCTATTCAGAGTGTCTTTGACCCCAGGCACAACACTGGTGCACTTAACTTACTGCCTTTTGGCTCCTGTTATTAATGTTGCTTTGGACTTTCCCAACTCGTTAGTCCCACCTGTCCATACTGTGCACCCTGGTTGGGGTCCTACTGTGTGACTGATGTTCTCCTGGTTGCAGAGTCCCACCAATGAAGGGGGAAGGAGCCAGTCACCTGGATTCTTTGCTGTCCCATTGCTGATCCTGTGATGTCTCTGTTATTTTGTTGAATGTTTTACTATTGAAGAAAATTTATAGTTTTTATGTCAAATTTATAATTTTTTTTCACCCGTGACTCTTGATTTTGTCATATTTAAAAGAGTCATCCTTGCTCTGGAATCATACAACCATCCTTCTATGCTTCTTCTGAAGTTATAATTCTTACATTCAAATCTTTAATCCATTTGGAATTTATCCTGGGGTAACATATGAGGATAAACTCAATCTTAGTTTTTCTCAGAAGACTATCTAGTTATTTCCATACTGTTTATTGAACAATTCACTTTTCCTCTGCTGATTAGACATGGCAGCTTCATAATACAGTAAATTCCAGTATGTATTTTGGTCCTTTTCTGGAATTTTTATTCTTTTCTGTTCATCTGTTTGTGTGGCAGTGGGATGTTTTTAATAAGTGTGACTTTATAAATATTGTCTGAACTGTAGGATTTGTCATTTCTCATTACTCTTCCTTTTTAGACTTTGCTGGAGTTATCACACACTTACTGTGTAAACTTTAGACTTGACTCAGTTCAAAACGGAACAGTTGCTACTTTCCATTTGGATTGTGTCCAATTTTATATTAACCGGGGAAAATGGACATATTCACAGTTGGGTCTTCCCATTTAGGAACACCATCTGCCCTTCCCCTTGTTCAAGTATGCTTTTGTGTCTATAAGGAGCGTTTTAAAGTTTTCTTCACATAGAACTTGCATATTTCTGGTTGAGTTTATTCCTAGATAGTTGATCTTTATTGTTGATAGTATAAGCCTCCCTATCATACTATACCTTCCAATTGAATGCTATTTGTATATATTAGAACCTGTCTGAATTGCTGAACTCGCTTAGCTTTCTGGTTGATTCACTCTTGGATTTTACTTCTTCCTCCTGTTCATTTTTTTAATATCTCAGATTTCTTAGTTGTTTTTTGTTTGTTTTTTTTGTCTTACTGCACTGGACGGTACCAATGGGGCCTCACTGGGACCCTGCAACAACTCCCTTTCTCCTTCCTCAAGTTGTGAACCAGTGGAGACCAGGAAATAAAGCTAAAAGGGGCCAAAGATCACTAATTGTAGTGATGAGGATGAGTTGTTAGAGAATAGAGCTTGTATCAGCAGAGATTCTTATCCTGACTTCCTCACACCATCATGGCGTGGGGGGAGGGGCGCTCTCGCGTGGTGATGTAGGCATAGCTGCTTCTGTAGGACTGAGGTATGAGAATGTGGATAGCGGGGAATGCCTGCCCTCTGTGGGCAGGTTCTTCCCAAGAAGGATCCCAAACTCACTAGTTTTCCTGGAGTGGAGTGTGAGGGAGGCCAGCATGTTACTTTATTTAGCTTCCTCCATGAGCAGTAAGTATCTCCAGAATAGGGTAAATAACAGCGCGACAGTGGTCTTTCTTATCTTCTTCCCAATGCTTCTGGAACCTTGAAGATACTGTTTTTCCTTTTCCCAAAGAGATGCTCAGGAGCATTCATAAATTTTCATTCTGGTTTTTTTTTTTTTTTTTTTCCCATCAAGAATAGTGGTTGTGCCTATAATCCCTGCACTCGGGAGGCAGAGGAAGGAGGCTCACCATGAGTTCAAGGCCAGCCTGGATTACAAAGTGAGCTCAAGGCTAGCTTGAACTGCATAGTGAAACTCCGTTTCTAAAAGAACCCCCAAATAGTAGTTGACTTTTATAAAAAGTTTACCAACGTTTCTTCTTTTCTCTTTTAATATGATGAATAATAACAAGATTTTATTTTTTCAGACCAAATCTCACTGTGTTCCCAGGCTGGTTTCAAATTCCTGTGTTCAAATGATCATTCTCCCTCAGCCTCCCAAGTAGCTGGGACTACAGGCATGTACCATTGTGCCTGGCCTAGTAAGACGCTTAAAATGGACTTATCCTTGCACCCTGGAAGAAATGTCACTTGGAAATAGTTGTTCCTTTTAGTATTCTTCTAGATACTGTTTGTTAATATTTTACTAAGAACTTTGCATCTGAATCTCAAAATGAGATTTCCTTAAACTATCTTTTCTGTCTCTTGTGAAATGTTCACTACAGTTTTAAAAATGTTATGGTTTCCTTTTAAAAAAGATTTTGAAGTTCTCCCTCTTACTATGCTCTTGAATAATTAAAATAATATTAGAATGACTATTCCTGTGGCTGTGTGTATTTGAGGAAGTGGAGGGTGAAGAAGAGAGCGAGTGGGGGGAAGAAAGGAGGGGAGAGGAGAGAGAACAGAGGTGGAGAGTCAGGTGTCTGTCTTTAGCAGTTTATTTCAGTATTTCAGTATAGCTTTTAGGTAACAGGTACGCATTATCCATTAGACTCTTAAAAATCTTGTCTATCAGCATCCTTCAGGGAATGCATGACGCTAACCTACTTTTTGGCTTTATATCGGATGGTGAGGATACAGAGATAAACCATATATTACTTTAGTGGGGAGATCACTATAGAAATGAATAATCTGAATGTGATGAACCAAGTTCTAAGACAGAAGCGTGGAGGTAAGACCATATACAGCATTTATTAAAATCCTCCTTGCTCTAGGACCTGTCTACTGTTTAGATGCTCAGTTTTCAGCTTGGTGGGGTATTGAAGTGTGGTTTCCAGCCAGCAAATCTGCCTTTCTGTTTCCCTCTTTCTCCAACAGTTCAGGGGGCCTCCCTCCCTGTGTAATCATGCCTTCCCCTTGTCCTCTGGTTCTCTTCCCTTCCTATCTACTCAGAGTCCAAATGTCATTCATCATCCACTCTCTCTTATGTATCTTCAACATCTTCACTGCTCCTTCCCTTCAGTAAAAAAAAAAAAATATATATATATATATATATGTTCATGTGTGTTGTGGCTTGTATCTAGATATCTCCCTAAAGCCTCACATGGGCATAGGTAGGACTTTGCAGAGGTGGCTGGGTCTAGAGTGTGTGATGCTGAGATTAAGTGTGTGATGCTGGGGTAAAGAGTATGTGATTACAAAATTAGTCTGCTGGTTGATTTAATTTAGTTCTGGGTAGGATTAAGGATGCCCTACACTGTGTGTGAGTGACCTGCCCTCAGACTGTGTAGCCTGGATGGAATATAAGGGACAGAAAGAAGGTCATCACTTGTGGCTTGCTGCCTTCTGCCTGCTGTGAACTGTTTCTCCTCTGTGATGCCCTTCTGCTATCCACCCTGCCCTGGGGCCAGCCAATTATGAACAGAAGCCTCTGCAAACCTGAGCCAAATAAACCTTTCCTCCTTTAACTTTGGCTGTCAGGTGTTTTGTCTCAGCAATGAGAAAAGTAACTAAGACACCTCATCTCCTATTCTTACAAACAGAGAAACCCACATAGACAAAGTAGCACAGTTCCTACTGCCACCTATGGCTTCCCTCTGTCTCCTTTTTATTACCTACTCAGGCACTTTCAACTCATGATCATCTAGGTTTTGTTCTTCTTGAGCCAAAGCAAGCTCCTTTTGCAAAGATTGCCAGTGATGCCCTTGGGGCTCCTCCTAACAAGCACCAACTCTGCCTCTCAAAAGCTCCTCTTGATTCCTTTGCTTGGTGATCTCCTGTTGGTGTCTCAGGACCAGTTTGCAAGTCATTTCCTCCCTCAACCTTCTCTGTACATTGTGAACCGTGATTCTCTGGGTTCCCTCTGGTCTGTCATCCCTCGCATGGTAAATAATATATTTACAACTTTGTCCTCCCACAGATGGGATGCCCCTTGTGGCCACAGCTTGTCTGATTCACCTCATTCTTTCCAGTGTCCAGGACAGAGCCCAGCACACATGAGGCAGAACATGTGTTTGATGAGTGGAATTAAATGATCACTTAATCCTCAAAATAACTCTACAAGCCAAGCATTATTACTGTCTTCTTCATATAGGTGAAGAAACCAGGACTAAAATCACTATGAACAATCAATTAGTGGGGAAGATGCTTGATTTAGAGCCAAGTTAAATGCAACATCAGATTCCTTTTTCATTGCTTACTCCATGCAGCCACTAACAAAGTGCAGAATGCACAACTTGGAACAGAGATTCTGAGATGATGTCTCAGCTCTGCTGTTTTCCAGAAGTGTGTTCTTGCACAAACTACTTTTTCACTTGACATATTCTTTTCCCTCTCTGCAAAGTGGGTACAACAGGGGCCTCTTCTCACAGGAAATGTTATGAGGATTAAATGTGGCAGGACATGTGTGAACACCGGGCACAGCTCACAGGGATTCTGATTCAGCAACTATTTAATGTTCACTCCCCTGTGCCTGCTGCTCCCTGTGGAGCACGTGGAGGAGACCCCACCCCAGCCTCTGCTTCTCTGTAATCACAAGTACGGCACAAGCTGCTGTTGCTATGAAGAGTCTCAACATGGTGGGAGTGCAAAGGGGACAGTTCAGATCTTGATAACAGCTTTCACACTGGCATCTGTGTTTGCTCTGCTCCTCTCAAAGACAGGGCTGAAGCACCCAGCAGGTATTGGCCAAGTCCCCACAATGTCCCCACAAGAAACTCTTATTTCTTAACCTTGAATCTTGTGGATCTCAGAGGACTTTGGAACTCTGTGAAGAAATAGCTCACAGACTTCCCAGTTTGAGTCTCTGCTGAGAAGTTTTATACAATATCCAGAGAAACATTTTAATCCAGATGTACTCTACATTTTCCTGTTTCTTTTCTTTTGAATTATTCTAGTAATTTTCAGACATACTAGTATTTTATTTTATTTATTTCTTTAATTTATTTTAAGGATCAAAGAAGGAAAACATTAACAAACAGACATCCATTTGCAAAATAGCATAAGAACAATACAAGCAATACTGAATTACAGACAAAGCGGTAGGAAATTAGCGAAGGTTCTTGTATTACATATTGATATCTTCAAAGTAGTTTCTCAGGAAAAAAATATAGACATGCAAAATTGATCAAATAATTAATCATTAACTATTCCTTTCAGTAGAGTGATAGAAGTCAGCAGTACAACTATGTTAGCTGTCCTGTAATACATATACACATCATTTGTCCTTCTTCCTTTTCTCTTTTCCCTCATCCCAGTTGCTCTTTACTTTTGAGCAGTTTCCTTTCGTTTCACAATGCCTATCATACCTCCTAATTTTTATTCACTCTTTCAGGTTCTTACACTAGTGAGACAATACGTTGCTTACTCATGCAGGTCTGACTTATTTCATTTGTGAGTATGGTCTCTAGTTGTGATCATTTACCTATAAAAGCCTCGAGTTTATCTTTCTTTATAGCTCAGTAATATTCCATTATATAAAAATACCACAATTGTTTTTATCCATTCTTCAGTGGATGGACATTTGGGTTGCTTCCACGATTTAGTAATTTCAAATTGCAGTGCTATAAACATGGGTGCACATATATTGCTGTGACATGATGTTTTCAGATCTTCTGGGAAAATACCCAAAAGGAGAATAGCTGGGCTGAACTAGTATTTTATTATAAAGAAGAAACATGATCATTACAAAGGTTTTGATAAAGAAGGAATCCCTTAGAACAACCACTAAGCGTATTATCTTATAATTTTTCCACACATGTATTGTTATTTTACATAGCTGAGATAACAATTTGACATGAGTCATGCATTGTTTTTCTACACCCAAATTAGCTTACCAGTGAGCCACCACATGTAAAATGTTTATGTGAATTATGGGTAGTGGCTGCATACTGTTCATGTGCTGGCCATCTGTGGTGTGGCAAGTAGATGGTTTCTATGACTATCTACTAATGCTTTAAGTATACTTTTGCGTGAAGCTCTGTCCACATAATGGGATGACAGGGATCCTGAGATCTTTAGGGCAGGGTTCAAACTACAGAATAAAGCTTGTAATTTCTAAGGAGGCACTGGTAGCTTTGGACAAGAGAAATGCTTATTTCCTCACATAGCTTTCTCAGAGGCTGAGTCTTTGTCAAGCCCCTTGTATGAAGCCTTAACCACTGATTCTCATGCAATGTTTACTGTGTTGCAATATTGGGTGAAATTAGGAGCTGAAGTTGAGTAAAGAAAAGCAGAACTGATATAGGGGAAAGAAACTCCCAACCTGCTGGATGTCTGGTCCAAGTTCGTGTTCTCTAAAATCCAAGAAGGAATTTTAGAAACAGTGGAGGTTAAGAGCAGAATATATTTATTGAGGAAAAGACAGCTTCTGTCTGAGAGAGGGAGAGAGAGAGCGAGCGTGCGCGAGAGACAGAAGGGGTTTTGAGTGGGTTACCAAGGAACCTGACTTTTCTAGGGATTTTTATAGAGCAAATCCATGATGTGAGGCGGGTCCAAGGTGGGAAACATGGAAAGTCGAGAGGTGGGCAAGAGGAGGGACAAAACTATGGTCAGCCAATTAGATTACAGGCATAACTGCTCCGATAAAATGGATTAAATTGGGATCAAATGGGGAAGCGAGTCACATAGCAAGCGGGCATGAATACAGAACAGGGACCTTTCCTGTAGGGGGTTGGGCTAGTGACTCTTCCTGGCTTCCTCAAGGTGATAGAGATCTATTTAGAATATCAATCCCTGATGTTTACCCTTACAGAACCACGTGGGTACATTTGTTTTATCTCTTGTCTTGAGGTCTAGCTCTCAGCTGCAGTGTCTGTCTCCCCCACAGTTGCAGTGTGTCTGTCTTCTGCACTGGCTCCTTTGAGGGCCTGGCCCTATCTGACTGCCTGTGTTATTTATATGTAACTCAGCTGCCTACCACAGAACTAGAGAGGCAGGGAAAGACAGTTGGAGCGAGCGCTGGAGGAAGACATCGCTTTGAGCTACGCCCATACCCTCCTCTGTACTGCCAGCTTTCTGCTGTAAAGTCTTCCCTAGGCATTGTAGGACGCTGGGGAAGCGCTGATGTCTCGAAGGCGAGAAACTGAGTTGTGAAGATCTAGAGGAAAGCGCAGAGCCCAGGGCACGGTCTACAGAGGCAGAGTTGGGCTGGGCTGGGCTGGGCTGGGCTGGGCTGGACAGCGGTCAACTGCTCTGGCCTCGGCCCATCTCACGGGCGGACTCTAGGTGGCGCTGTGGCCGTAAAAGTTTTGGGTTGAGAAATTTTGGCAAAATTTAGGAATCTTTGCGAGGGTGAGAGGAAGGAAGAAAAACAATGCACAGAAGGGTAGAGAGAGAGAGGGAGGGAGATAGATAGATAGATAGATAGATAGATAGATAGATAGAGAGAGACAGAGAGAGACAGAGAGAGAGATTGTGCTCGCTTTAGGAGAAATTAAATAGTCTGAAGGTTCATTCATTCATTCATTCATTCAAGCGTTTACCCAGGCCCATTCTGCGCCTTTTGCTGTGGTGAATGATAGGAATAAAAAATTGGACCTAGCAGTCACACCCCTGAGGTCATGAGGCTTATGAAAAATTAAGAGTGGCCAATGTCCTTGAACCCTCACAGGGATAAATAGTGACATCGTTGAGATGGACTCTTAAGGCCTCGGATTAAGGAAGTGATCTGGGTCTGGAGATGAGAAGACTCCCAGAGCTGGCTGCCCGGTGGAAGACATGGGAGGTGAGATCTGAAAGTAGCCAGGAGCAAACGAAGGGGAGGGACGGTAGAGGAGATTTTGAGGGGAGAGAACCTCGCTGACGCAGGCCTGTGCCAGGAGCCAGACGCGGGAGGAAAGGACGAGGGTCTGAGGGCCAGGCAGGGTGCAGGGGGTTGCTTGCAGCTGGGCAGGGGCATGGGGCATGGGGCAGTCAGCCCATGCATGGCCTTACTTACACCAGAGATTTCGTTTCTATCCTAGGAGCATGGAAAGGGCTGACGGTGTTAAGCCAGATGGTGCCAAATGCAGAGTTGTTTGTGGGAAAGTCACATGGGTCCAAATGTGGAGACAGTTTAGGGACTGGGTGGTCATAAGGCTGTAGAGTTGGCTGTGGAGCTGCACCATTTAACAGAGTGGGAATAGGTGGGATTGAAGGAGACCAAAGTACCGAGCCGGAGTTGGTAAAGCGCAGCTGGTGAGTGAGGACAGCCCCGTGGACTGACTCCTGTCAGCAGCAGGGGGGGATTCTGGTGCCATCACTAGGAAGCGAACCTTGGAAGATGACCAAATTTAGGAAAGATCATGCACTGGATGTTGCACACCTTTTGGGGACCATCACTGT
The DNA here is from genome assembly GCA_004027595.1 of Dinomys branickii. Taxonomy (NCBI): domain Eukaryota; kingdom Metazoa; phylum Chordata; class Mammalia; order Rodentia; family Dinomyidae; genus Dinomys; species Dinomys branickii. The sequence continues at coordinate 17,907 of PVLD010009135.1, read as the reverse complement.
CTCGTGCTATTGTTCCTTCCAAGCTGATGTAAGGAAAGGACACTTCCTCCAGTGGATAAGGGCGACCTTGGCATCTTCCAACTTTCAAGGGGCTCTGCGTGCCTGCAACCTGCTGTGTCCCTGCTGTGCTCCCTCATTCATGTGGAAAGCGTGCTGAGGTCAGGCCCAGCCTGATTTGGAGCGCTTTACCAGAGCTCGCTCTTTATTCCTATGACTGTGACTCAGAGGGAAGGACCTGCTCTCCCCAGTGCTCACCTAGGTGCCTCACTGCGAGGACTTGCCTGATTTGGTAGGCAGAACTGTGGCCATCTACCCAAACTGCTTTTTTAGTTAAGAGTTTCTTTTCCCCTCTGGGATTCATGTACCTTTCTCCCTGTTGGTTCAGACTGGGAGAGAAGAGCAGCTTACCAGCTTAGAGATATCGAAGTGCAGATGTCAAGCAGGTGTGAGACTTGGTGGGGAGGGCTGGATCAGAGCCATGAACCAGAGTCAGTAGTGATGAGACGGGTGGAGGGGAAGAGAAGAAGCCTTTGCGCTGGGATCTGTGGAGCCCTGGCGATTAGGGGATGGGGAGAAGAAGATCTTTTGAAATGGACCAAGCGGGAAAAGTAGAAGGAAATTTAGCTGAGGTGGCTTCTCTAAAGCATGTGGGAGAAGGTCTAAGCAGGAGCATGTGTCTGTCAGATTATGTGACAGGAGGCCATTGGTGACCTTAGCAATATGAGGGCAAGGAGAGAAGGAAAATTCACTGGCAGCTAGAAGGGGCTTAAGATAAAGGAGAGGATTTTAAGACATAGAAGATGCAAACATACTTAAATACTAAAGCCCATGATCTAAACAAGAGGGGGAAGCTGAGAAAAGGGGAAGTGGTGATTTGAACTCCCAAAAAGGTGAGAAGGGCAAGGTCTGATATTCAGGTGGCAAGAATACCCTGGGAGGGGCCCAGGGGGTACAGAGGGAGAGTCTTGGGAGGACCCAGGGGAGTTGGGAGGGGACAGGGCAGGTGGGAGTGTAGGCAGGATCGCAGGAAGACAGGGATCACTGTCTGAGGCTTTGACTTTTACTGTAGTATGGATGGCAAGGTTACGCGCCCAGACCGAGGGAGGAGGCAGGGTGTCAGGGGCTTGGGGACAGGGGAAGTATGCAGCGGCCACTGCAGGAAGGGCAAGAAAGCAGGGTCTGGAGGAGTGAAGGGGGAGTGCTGAGTGGGGCTGAAAGCTCAGCCAGCAGCGGCAGGGACCGTGACAGAAGGGGGCCTCCACATCCTCCTGCAGACTGCCCCAGGGCAGAGCTCAAGGCAGGCTTGGAGAAGGGCTCAGTGAAGGGAAGATTTTTCTAGGAGTTAAGTTGCTGCGCTGGAAATCTAATACAGAGCCCCGCATGTGGCAGGTTAAACATTTGTTGAATGGATGAGTGAGTTCAGAGGGCAGGAGACGTTAGAGCTCAGCTCTGGTCTGGTACAACCTCCTGTGGTGTAGAGGAAGCACTTGAAGCGCACGGAGGGGAAAGGACCAGGCCAAGGCCCCGGTAGCCCTCAGGTCTGTCTGATTTGAAGGCTGATACTCTTTCCATTCCTACTCCAGCACTCTGGATCAAATGGACAAAGGTCTTCATTCAAATCCTGTCTCCACTGCAGGCTCACCTTGAGACTCTGGACAAACCACGTAAGTTCTGAAAAGCATTATCTTCTCCATTCTACAGAGGTGGAGACTGGGTCTCAGAGAAGTCCAGCATGCAAAAGGTGGAGCAGGGTTCTCACACACCTCTTCATCTCATCAGGATTTGCTGAGCAGTAATTTAAAGTTCTGGTCCCGTTCTTAACTGGATCCTCACAAGGTTATGTACCTATGCTCTGCCCCTCTGCAAGAAGGTGACCACTCTCCCTCCTCCCATGCTCACCCATGTGATTTGGTTTGGCCTGTGGAGAGTTAGAGGGCTTAAAAGACCATATGTTTTGGCGATTGCCTCATGAAAGCATACTGTAGAAAGTCCTTGTCCCTTCAGCCTGGCTCAAAACAAACACAGATTGGACCCAGAGTCCTCGCAGATCAGAGTGGCCAACTGGAAGCTAACCTGTAGGTCATGCATGAGCAGAGCAAGTGCCTGCCCTTGGAAGCTACTCAATGTCAGGTGGTTTGTCGTGCTGTGAGGTTGTGGCAATTACTGAACTGGCACAGGACAGTCCCTCTGCTAAGTGTTGTCTGGAGGGGACGGTGGCATCAGTAGAGAGGTTTTTTAAAAGTCAAGTTCTAATTTCTAAAATTCATATCTAAATCTAAGAGACAAATACACATTTGCTCAGAGTTTCTTTTAAGAGCAATCTGGGCCTGTTCTTGGAAGATGAAACTGACAAACGAGAAAAAGATGGTTAAATCTCCCTGGCGGTGTGCTCATGATAGAAACTAATTTGTGATGAAGGAGGCAGTGAATCTGGGAATGTGCCTTTGCTGAATGATGTCACCAAACAGCACATTAGGACACACATCAGCAACTGGTTTCAAGAATGAGTTTAACTTGGTTCCTTATTTTAACATCACATAAAAACATGCACATTAATAGTTTAAGCATTTTATTATTTCCCTCCTGGGTGTATAATAATGCCTGTGAAAACATGTTAGTTTGCAAAGTGCTTGGAGTAGATTTCAGTGCAGTATGAGTTTCTGGTACAGACTGAATGCATTGGGTGACTCTGAGGCTGACCAGATACCTGCATGTACCCTGTGTGTGTATCTGGAGCCAGATGCCATTGGCTGTCATGAATCTCTTACCTCTGGGATCTTCTCCCTATTCATAATGGACTTTTAATAGGGAGCCTTGGTGACTAATTTTGTTTAGTATAAAAATAGTGACTTTTAATTTTTAATGAACACAGACACAGAAATCTTCCACAAGATACTGGCAAACAGAATGCAACAAATCATCAAAAAAATCACACATCACAATCAAATAGTCTTCATTCCAGGGATGCAAAGAAGATTCAACATATACAAATCAATAAATATAATTAGCTCATAAATAGAAGCAAGAGCAAAAATCATATGATTATCTCAGTAGATGCAGAAAAAGCCTTTGACAAAATACAACATTCATGAGAAAAACCCTTCAGAAGTAAATAGGCATAAAAGGATCTTACCTCAATCTGCTAAAAGCCATTTATGACAAAATAGTGGCCAACATCATATTGAATGGAGAAAAACTGAAAGCTTTCCCTCTAAAGTAAAGGATATACATGATCACCACTCCTGTTCAAGATAGTACTCAATTATCATTGTTTACAGATGACATTATCTTCTCCATAGAAGTACCAGTAGACTGCTAAATTAACAACCAAATTCAGTATTACCAGGCTATAAAGTCCACATGTAAAAATCAATAGCATTCCTGTACACTCACCGAGTGTAATAAACTCACTGAGAAATTAGGGAAGCAATTTTCCTGCTCCTGGTTAGGCAGAACCAGTATTGCCAAAATGGCCATATTTCCTGTGATGGCCCCCAAAGCCTCGTGCAGACATAGATGGAGCTTTTTCAGAGGTGGTTGGATCTAGAGTATGTGACTGATTCATGATGCCATGCTGGGATTAAGAGTGCGAGGATTAAGGGTGGGTGATTTCTAAATTAATCCCCTGATTGGTTTACACCACCCTAATCCCAGTAGCCTGGATACAATACAAGGGACAGAAAGAGGCTTATCTTATCCCTTTTGTTGCTTTGCTACCTTCTGCCCACCATGAACAGTTTATCCTCTGCAATGCCACCCTGCCTTGGAGCCAGCCAATTATGGACTGAAACCTCCACAAACTGTGAGCTAAATGAACCTGTCCTCCTTTGACTTTGGGTGTCAGGCCTTTTGTTTCAGCAATGAGAAAAGTGACTAAGACACTTCCAAAATGGATATACAGATTTAATGCCATTCCAATCAAAATACCAAAAGAATTCTTCACAGAACTAGAGAAAACAATCCTAAAATTCACATGGAATCAGAAGAGACCCATAATAGCAAAAGCAATCTTGGGTAACAAGAGCAAAGCAGAAGGCATCACAGTCCCAAATTTGAAGTTATATTATAAAGCTACAGTGATAAAAACAGCATGGTACTTGGAGAAAACAGACACATGGATCAATGGTACAAAATAGAGAATGCAGAAACAACTCCAGGCATGCTCAGCCATGTTATCTTTGATGAAGGGGCCAAAAACATACACTGGAGGAAATATTGCCTCTTTAATGAATAGTGCTGGAAAAATTGTGTATTCATATACACAAGATTGAATCTAGACCTATATACCTCACCATCTACTAAAGTAAATTATAAATGGATCAAAGATATAAGTTTTAAAACAGAAACACTTAATCTTCTGGAAAGTAAAATAGATAAAACTCTTGAAGACATAGGTGTAGTCAAGGGCTTTCTGAATGGAAGCTCAATTACATAAGAAATAGTACCAAGAGTCAACAGATGGGATCATACCAAGTCAAAAACCTTTATACTGAGAAGGAAACAGCCAACGGAATGAAGAGACAGTATATAGAGTGGGAAAATGTTTCAGCAGCTATTTCTTAGACAGAGGAATAATATCTAGAACACATAAGGAACTCGGAAAAATTAGGCTTTCCCCCTAAAAAAGATCCAATCAAAAATTGGTCAACTGAAGTCAATAGTTACTTCTCAGAAGAAGTATAAATGGCTAATATATATATGAAAAAGTGTTCAACACCTCTGGCCATTAGAGAAATGCAAATTAAAACAACACTGAGATTCCATCTTACTCCAGAAAGAATAACTTCACCAAGAAATCAAATAAATGCTGGAGAGGCTATGGGAAAAAAGAACCCTTCTACATTGTTGGCGAGAGTGTAAAATGGTACAACTACTATCGAAATCAGTATGGAGATTCCTCAAAAAACTAAAACTAGAAATTCCATTTGACCCAGCTATTGCCTTTATGTATATTCTTGGAAGAGTTAAGGACATCATATTACAATAATGTGCACACACTCATACTTACAGCAGCATAATTCATCATCAGTAAATTTTGTAAGTGGCCTGTATGTCTATCATAGATGAATGGATGAAGAAAACATAGTATTTATACACAGTGGAATACTACTCTGCTATAAAGAAGGATACATTGGAGATGTTTGTAGGAAATGGATGCACCTTCAGATCATAATGTTAAGTGAAATAAATCAGACACACAGTTTAAATGTTGTATGGTTTCTCTTATATGAGAATACTAAAATATAAATAAGAGCAAAATCAATAATAGATAAAAGGAAATAGAGAGATAGATCTTTTTCAAATAGGGAGGGGATCAAAAGATGGAAGGGGAAGAGAGAAGTAAAGGAGATGAAAAAAGAATTAAGATGTGTTATGTACATGCACCAACTCCCCACAAGACATGTAATTGTTATGTAATGCAAATGTACTAATAAAAGCAAAAAAATAAATAAATGTTTAAAAGTACAAATAAAATAAATTTCTATTGGATACAAAAACAGTGGCTTGCATTTTTAGTTGCCTCTTACAATTAGAAAATCTAACTGACTTTTAAAGTGGAGAGATGCTCTTTGGAGAAGAGAACTCAAAAGATACATGTTGGTTTTCCATCTTAGGGTTGAGTTATGTCTTGTTACACTCTCCGCGTTAAAGGTGGAAGGCAGTGAGCCTGCTTCCACATCGAAGGAACGTAAGAAGGAGGCTAAACATGTAGCTGGGCTTGATCAATACTACTTTTCCTGGCTGTTATTGTTTTAGTAGTGGTTTTTGTGCCTGTAACCAGAATGACACAAGGATGAATCACTCTATAGTTGGAAAGCTTGTTGTCTACTGGTGAATCATTTACATGAGAGCAGAAAGAAGTTCTTGACTCCCAGTTCTGCTCCTGTCCATTTGTCTGCGGGGGCTCAGAACCCAGCCTCTGAGATCTGCCCAGGGGGGTCAGTCAGTCCCTGAATGGAGATCTGAGCCCAGACCTCCAATTTGCCTATTGTCACTCACACCTCATTCAAATAGGAACAAATAATCTTCCGGCATCCACACACCACAAATACATATTTTGAGAGCTGGCATGAAGCCAGGCCATGGAGATGGAGCAATGGGGTGCAGAAACTGTGCGAGCCACAGGGAGCTTGTGAATGCTGTGGTAGTAGCAGAAGGTGACCATGCTGGGTGCAGAAAGATTTCTAGGATAATGTGAGGTAGTGACCACTGTGTGAAGAAAACTACGGCCACAGAGGGAAGGACTGTGAGGCAGTGTTCCATGTGGGGTGGCCGGGAAAGGCCTCTCTGAGAAGGTGAGCTTTCAGCAGAGATATGTTAAAGTGAGAGGAGAACAGAGAACATGTAGAGGAAGAGCATGCTGGGAAGACAGAGCCGGTACCAAGCCCCAGCACCGAAAGGCAACAGAGATGTGCAAGGAAGTGTAAGGAGGCCGATGTAGCTCAGAGTTAGCAAGGAGAAGAGGACAGGCAGTGACAGAAGGTGGCCAGGTGAGGGAAGACCTGGCAGGCCATGGACAGCAAGGGTGGTTTCACTCTAAATCTGATGGGAAAACAGTGGGGGTCTGAGTAGAGGGAGGGCATGATCAAATTTACACTCGATGGGACTACATGACCTCATGGATTTGGTGGCAACACTGGCTACAGGCTGGAGAGCTGGGGGTGGTGTGCCCAGGTCGTAGTGATGAGGAAGTTGTCCATTCCTGTAAGCATTTGGACAGGGCAAGTTCAAACCTTTTGCCCTGGCTGGAGGCTGCATGTAGCTCCTACAGGGAGGGATGGAGAGTAGGACGGATGGGAAAGAGGACATCCGTGTCCTCCACATGGAGATGTCCAAGTGCTTCCCTTTTGATGCTTGGGAGAGTTTCCAGAGCTGCGGGCTTCCTTGTTGTGGGCTCAGCTCTCTCCACCCCTTCTTCAGATCTTCCTCTGATGGCCCATTCCCCATTGCCTCATCCCTCTGAGGATCCTTGCCCCAATCCTGCGCATCACTTGGTGGTGGTAGGCAGTGGGAGTGGTGTTGGAGGTTCTGGACCAGTTTTTCTACCTTCGGCAAGTCCTGCAGGGGTGGATTGGCCCTCTTCTTCCAAATCTGCCTTTAGCTTTGGAGCCTTAGCTGTGACTTGCTGGATACCAGGAAAAGTTCCAAATGACATCTTGCTATGCAGGACATTAGTTCCTTCATCTTAGATGTGTAACTTTTATCCTAGTATAGAAGGTCCTGGATTCGACATTGATGGAGCAGCCATAGACAAGTCATCTAACTCCTTAGAACCTAGGTTCCTTCATCTGTGAGGTAGGGTGTTGGCCTTCACTCAAGGATGCTGTGAAGATCGACTTGCTCTTTAGGCATCTGGTGGCACACAATAAGTCCTCAGTAGACAGAAGTCCTTATTTGTGCATTACCGGGGAGTCCTCGGTTCCTCTGGCCTGGACTGGGTGTCAGTCTCACTAATCCGGGCATGGCTCCCTCTAGCTGTTTGTCTGGGCGGCAGGTCTCTTTGTGATAACACTCCCTACTTCTTGACTCTCTTATCTGTGTATCATAACAATCTTTCAGGATAGATACTATCATCATTCCCATTACAGATAAAAAAATTGAGACTCACTTGCATAGGGTAAAATAACTCCTAAGTGGCAGATCCTAGGCCTCTCAGATTCCAAAGCCTGCGTGTGTTCAACCCCCACTTTGCCTCCTTAACCAGTTTTCTCTTTTTCCTGTCATTCTGCACCCTTTGCCAAGAGTGACTCTTCTGCAGTCTGAGGACATAGTAGGGAGCCCCTTTGAATTAAGTCAATTCCTGCCTGAAAGCACTCAAACACCCTGGAAATGAGCCTCTTTTCTCATTGGCCAGAGAATGACACTTCCTGTGTTTCATCTCAACAAATCCCCACAACAGTGTGGTGGAGATAATGCTGGTTCCATCCACTTCTCATCTACAGTTACTTAACTAAAGTTGCATTTTTTCATGAAAAACATCTAGTTAGCATTGATTCAGCACCTACTTGGTGTCCAGCACTGGATTAGCCAAAAAGGGAATGGCATTTTCTGATCTGAAGCCTGGAATCTATTTTGAGAGGTAAGACATGTAAAAAACTTGCCAGCAATAGCAAGATGTTTGTGGTCAATCCCCTTGAAGAGGTACAGGAAGTTAATGCCACAGTCATTCTAGGACAGAGAATCTGGCAGCTGAGTGGGTGGGGAAGGTTATGCTTCAGGAAGTTACAAAAAGCTTCGTGGAAAATCCGGGCTGTGTCTAAGCCTTGAAAACCCAGTAGAACTTGGAGAGGGAAAGGTAAGAAAGACATGCGTGATGTGTTTGCTACAAGGAGTGAGCAGGGCCAGCAAGGCAGGATCCCAGCCTGGGCACAAGGGTGCATTCTTCCAAGGACCCTCTCTTTTATAGCTATGGCCTCATTGCTCCCTGTTTGGGGATTTTTATGACCCCATCCATCTGTTTGCAGTCAGCCTCAGGTTTGCTTTGAAATTCAAAAGCTGAAAGGGAAGTGTGATTTTAGAGCCAGAGCAGCAGGCTGGGCAGCTCTCTCTGGAAAGAGGGAGGGGCCTCACGGAGCCTGAACCACTAGAGGCAGAGCGCCTCTTCTTGCTGGCTCTCCTCCCTGTGAAGGGCGGGACCACAAGGGCAGGCAGGAGGTGGTGGATGATTAGCCAGGGGAGGAACTTCTAACGTGGGTCTGAGCTGGCAGCCGTTTTGCCTGCCAGTGGGCAGCCCATGGGGAGGTATGACCCAGTATGGAGATGCACGGGTCCTTTGGGGGCCTTAATGCCTACACCAGCTCCACCCAGGCTCCTTTTGCTTCTCTGGCGGATGGCCTGGGACTGCTGGGCGATCTGGCTCAGTCCTCTACGTCTCCTGAGTTTCCTGGCTCAGATGCCACCTACATTGTTCGGAGCCTCAGTGTCCCAGAGAGACAAGACGTTTTCATACTCTGAATCATTCATTCTCTGAATCAATCATTGATCAAATCCAAGGACTAAAATCTGGACCTGCAAGACTGCTCTGGACCCACAGTTCCTTCAGCACCCCTGGCTAATAGGCTTTCAAGATCTGAGGCCCTTCCTCCTCACATCTCTCCACCCCTCCTCTCTAATTTACGCTGCTCCCGGAGGCTGCAACCCACCCATCTGAAGCCCTGCTGGGTGGCTCCTCTTCCCATCCTGTCCATACTCCACGGTCCTGTGGCGGCTTCTCCTGTCCCCCCGTCTGTGCATCTCTAACAGGCGAAGGGTCTTCTTCACAGCCCAGAGGGGGAGAGCAGCCCCTGTGACAGAGTTAAACTGCTAGACTGGAAACTGTGTAGTTGTGGGATTTAGTGTTCAGTGCAACTCAGTTTTTTTTTTTTTTTTTGAGGAGATGGCTTTAAAGCCTGGGCATTGAATTAGAGATTGGAAGAAGGAGAAAAATCTTGAAATTCCACCCAATCAAAACTAGAAGGCTCTTTAGAGACCATCTATTTTGATTCCTGCATTTTTCCAGTGGAAAAACTGAGTCTCAGTGAGGAAGTGCCATTGGCCTGCTGTTATTTATAGGGGCAAAGAGATGGAGGGGGAGAGGGTAGGAGGGGAGGGGAAGTAAAAAAATTAAGTAAAAAATTAAAATTAAGAAAAGTTATGTACATATACCAACTCCCCAACAATGAATTGAATCATTATGTACTGCAAACAAGAGTTAATAAAAATAAAAAATTCAGACAAAACATAGCAAAAGAGGCCTGGAACCCTGTTTAGAGACTGAATTAGCCATTACCTTCCACATACGCTGCTTCAGAGCCCTGAGGGAAAGTTAGGCAGATTGTGGTGACTCAAGGCCCAGGCTTCTTGCCTCCTTCAAGAACTGTCATACCATGCACAGTGTTCATCTTACAGACAGACGTCCCTCCAGGTCTGCTCGCAACCCATCATCATTCCCACCCTCGAAAGGAAGTCGTTCCTACCCTCGATTTTCGGGAGACCACTAGGACTGAGGGTTAGGTGATGCACTCCAGGAACAATCCCTAGCAAGCAGTCATAGTGGGTTTTGGGCCCAGGCCTGCTGCCTTTTGCAATGCTACCTTTGGGAAACACTCTTCAGGAAAAGTGCATAGCAAAGGCTGGGGCAGAAACAGGACAAATGTATACTAGTGCCAGGCTCTGGGCACCGGACAATATCTCAGGACTCTGCAAGTCTTGGCACTGAAAGAACTACACGAAGTAGAGGCCCTCCACCCTCACCCCAATGCTCTGTCTTAGTGTAGATACTTTAGAGTTCCCTTCCTATGTGGGAGTGAAATTTATGAATGATATAATATATAACTCAGCAGTCTTACAGAATTAATTTATTGCCCTAACTGTAAGGAGAAAGAAAGGAAAGAAAAATAGCTTAAAATAAAATAATGTGTAATTTGATATGTCAGTGCTTCTGTCAAATACCATTTGCAGACATAATGCAATAGTCAAGAGCTTTCTTCTGTTTGTGAAAACAACAGCTCACATACTGGGAACCTAGGCATGAGTTACTTTCCTACCTCCATGTGCTGTGACTAAAGTGACATTCAGGAATGGTGAAGCACTCTTGGTAAAGTTCAGGACAAAATAGGTACAGTCTTCTCTCAGTGTGCATGGAGAGTGAATTCCTGCAAGAGTCAATGTGTATTCAAGATTTGCAAATAAATACTTTGCGTTTATATAAAAGGGACTTAGGCTCTATTCTCAGACAATTATAAATGGAGTCTTCTTCTCTAAATAATTTCTCCCTTAAGCAACAATTGTGCAGAATGGGGCACAGCTCTGTGGGACTCTTTGCGGGTTACCAAGCATCCTGGACCTCTGGCCATAACTTGTCCTCCAACGATGGTGTAAAAGCCCTAACTGTTCTCTGTCTGCTGGTGATGATGTTACCTTCATTAAAAAATACTGTTTTGGAAGTTTTCACATAGAGGCCTTGCAGAGAGGAGGGAAGGCTCTGACCTGTGTTGTACCTAGACGTTTGCATCTCTTTCAGTTTTGCTTTTGGTGAACATAATTTAATATCGATCTTAGAGAACAGTTAATAAAATAAATACCAGTTGCTTGCCTTCTGTTCTACAGACTATTCACTCAGAGAAGGCAAAAATGACCGAGGCCCAGGCTCTGTACATGGAGCGGCTTTGCCTTTAAAAAATTTTTAAGAGCAGTGAGACACGCAGAGACTATAATCTAAGTCTGGATGCACATAAAGCCTGGGACCTCTGGAGAGATGCAAAGCATGAGGCTAGTAGGATGAGGAAGGTAGAAACTAAACTATACCTTGAAGAACAGCAAGAAAAAATCAGTGGAAAATAGGGAGAATGGTCAAATAGCTGTGGAAGGGACCGTGGGCACCAAAAGGTGGAAATGGGAAACTGGAAGTTTGGGGAACTCTGGGAAGTTCTGCGTCTGCACCATGGTTTACGGGAGGAGAGGGGACACGCAGGTGGAGAGACTGGAGGGCAAACTGTAGAGGGCCTGGGAAGTGATTATGGGCAAGGAAGGAAGGAAAGAGAAAGGGCACCTCCCATAGTAATTCCACTCCTTGAGGAAGGGCTCTGCCCATGGGAACCCTCATGGGAAACATATCTGCAGATGTGTTTGTGAAAAAACAAGTCGGGTCCTTCCACACAGAGAAGCTGGAAGGCTCTGCTACTGTATGTGTGTTTTTAAAATGTCTTTGTCTCACAGCTAAATACATAAATTTTCCAGTAGCTTACAGGGGCTGCACAGAGGATGAGAAGAAGAGAAGAGAACATGAGTAAGAAGGAACCGGGAGCAAAACTCCGCAGGAAGCGGGTGGAAGAGCCCACGCGTGCTGACGAAGCGTAAGCTGGGTGAGACTGACATTCAGCAGTGAGAAAACTTGGAGGACCGAGAAAAGAAAATGACAGGGGAGACTGTGGAGGATCCTGGGTCAGGAGACCCACCTTGCGGTGTCTGCCCTGTCACCAGGCTGCAGGCTTGGAGGGCAGGGGCTGTGCCTCCTTGGGTGGGGGCACCGCCGATGGCACCGTGCAGGCTCTCAATGATTCTTTGTCGGATGAAGGAATTTCTTTGAACATATCTACCTGGGCCCAGCTCTCTGCACAGGTTTGGGGAGCAGAAGTACTCTGAAGCTGAGGTGCCTGGGTTCTTCAGCACAATGCTTTATATCTGGGTGAACCACTGTATACTGAGGCTGAAAGAGGTGCCCAGGAGTCCAGAAACCTGGCCTCTTGGTGGACCCCTTTTGTACAATGAGGGGTCTGAGCCCAGTGATGAGTTGTGACCCTTGAAGCATCAACCTTCTTCTTCAAGTCACAGAGTCCAAGATCACAACCCCAGCAGCATTCCTCTGTGGTGGCCACTGGCAGCCGGCAGGAGAACCAGTCTACCTTCAGAGTCCCTGCTTCTCTGAGGCCACGGAGCCTGCTGGTGTCTGGGCCTCCAGGTCTGCCCGAGGTAGGTGCTGAGCAGACAGAGGAGAGCACAGTTGATGGGGTCCTTGTCCCCTGGGAACTCCCCGTGGTGAGGCCAGGGCTGTCCTCCCCTCACCCCATCATTATCCAGAAGAGTCCTGGGACCATGTGTGTTGTGGGTCACTCTGTTCCTAGGGCCAGGTCTGGGAAGGGAGGGAGGGAGGGGGTGAGGCTTTGGAAATCCCCTCCTGCTTCCTTTTCTTCCTCCCCATCACCAGCAGCAGCAGCGAAGCATCCCAAGTACTCGGGCTCTGTGAGTGAGCACAGGTGCATCCATAGTATCCTGAGTCCTCACGGCAACGCTGTCAGGTCAGGTCCTCTTTCCCTCACTGCAGCCATATCTGGTCAGGTCCTCTTTTCCACTTTCTTAATGGGGAAACTGAGGGTCTGTGGGAGACGGGCTCCAGGGCAATCAGTGTTACTGTGTATCTGTCTCTCCGGTCCCCTGCTCTGAAGCTGTCTGTGGCTCGCTACTCATCACAGGGCAGTGTCCCAGGGCCTCAGCCTGCAGGCTGGAGCTCCTGATCCCTAGGCTCAGCCCCACTGTGGCAGACTCTCGGCTGTCCCTGAGGCCTGCGTGCACGCCACAGGTGAGACACCTTACGCCCTTGGCTGCTTCGCTAATTCTTGGCGCTGCCGCTCTGCTCTCTGTCACCAGTGGGGGCAGCAGTGAGCGAACGCGGGTGGCCGGCCTGGATTTCCAGGGCCTTTCACAGCCATTATCTCATTAAAATCTCCGTGCAACCTGTGCCAGAAGTTCTGTATTATCCTCACTACAAAGAGGAAAATGAAGCTGAGAGAAGGAAACGGACCACTGGGGGAAGCCCAGGGAAGGCTCCAGGGCCTGCTATGAACAGCCCAAGACCCCAGCTGAGCCTGGAGGACCCTTGGAAGGGGGCCCAAGGGTGAGGGGCTGCCCTACTGAATGTGGGGATCCTGATCAGTCCTGGAAGCTACTTGTTCCCAAGTCCCCCTGGAGGAGGGGGCAGCTTACATCAACCCTGGCCTAAGATATGCTGGGAATTCAAGGCGAGGCCTCCGCATTCCCACCAAGACCCTTCTGTGTTCTGACTGCTGTTTGCTCTGTTTCTGTTCAACCCTCCCTCGTCTGTGATTTTCTGCCCCCACCCGTCCCCAGGCCCATTCTGACTGCCTCCCTTCATTCCCCTCTGTCTCTCTCGGCCCCTTCCCCTCTGGCCTAACTCCTCTCCATCCACCTCACCATGCAGTTTTCCTCCTCTTTCCTTATCACCTCTTGGGTTCCTCTTCTTGTACCCCTTAGTCACCACCTTGCTGACCCCTCCCACCTTCCCTGAGTCTCCAAGGTCCCTGAGTTCCCTGGTCCCAGAGTCCCTGGGGAAGAGGTGAATAAAAACGTCTGAGGAGCCTGTGAGTCTCAGCCCTTTCTTGTCTGGAATGTGGATCTTCAGGTTGAACATTTTATCCCTTTCTTTTTGTGACTGATTAGGGAGAAATGGAAAATAAGAAAAAAGGAAACAGACGAACTGTTTTTGCAAGTGCAGAACCAACTAACATAAAAAGGGATTTTATGAAAACTCTCTGAAAATAATTTTGTTTTATGATGCCATAACAGTGGCCAGCCCTGCTGCCTCGGCTCCCTAGCTGTGAGCAGCAGCTGGAGCCCACGCCCATGCACGCCCATGAAGCCTGGTCCTGTCTGGCTTGATTTCTGTCCTGCTGTGGTGGCCCTGGAAGGCGGTGAGGTGGGAGGGTTTCCTGCCTGGCTCAGAGAGCCCTGGGGCTCTCATCTGCTGGCCCAGTTGGAAGGTCTGAGTTTGTTATTCCTGTCTCTCCATAGCCCATATGTACCCAGGGCTTCCCACTCCAAAATATCTGGCTAAAGTCGATTTGGATACCAGCTCCTTGGCTGGGGCTCAAACCCCTCCCAGGGCTTGTGAATCGCCTGGGGGCTTATGCACAATGACCTTGGCCTCTAACTTCATCACTGAGTTTGTGGTCTCTGCCTGCCTGTGCCCACTTAGACATGAAAATGAGCCCCTTCTCTAGTCCCTGGTCCCAGCTCTTCACCAGCATGGAGACTGCTAGAGACTGGCAGGGCAGGTGGCCTTGGGGTTCTTAGGGCTGACTTGTGGAAATCACTGCTTCCAGGTTTTCTCTCCATGGAGCAGAGGCTGTTCCACCTCCCTCAGTTTCATTCTGGCTTCCCAGCTCCTCACTTCTTGCTAAAGTTTGGATTTTAGTTTTTTTCAGTACTGGGGATTAAACCAGGGATTTCTCTGAGCTACATCCCCAGCCCTTTTTAATTTTGAGACGGGGTCTCCTTAAGTTGCTAAATTGCGCAAGTTGGGCCCAAACTTGCAACCTTCCTGCCTCAACCTTCCAGAGTGCTGGGACTACGGGCATGCACCACTGAGCCTGGCCTATAGTTTGGATCTTAAGTGACCCACATGTTAAAAACTTGATCCTCAGCATTGTGCTGTCTGGAAGTGAGGAAACTTTAAGAAGCAAGCCAGATGAGAGCTTACTGGGGTGTGACCTCAAAGGGGATTGTGGGTTCTGGGCCCCTCTCCTTTCTCTCTTATTTCCTAGCCATGAAGTGAGTGGCTGTGCTCTGCCACACACTTGTGCCCTGATGTGCCTTGCCGACACAGCCCCAAAACAGTGGCATGAGTCCAAGGCCTTAAATCAATAATGGACTGAAACCTCCAAATCTGAGCCATATTAAACTTTGCTTGTTATAAGCTGATCTGAGTAATTTGTGATCCTAACAGAAAGCTGGCTCTTCTCTTCCTTCTGTCTCTCATGTCCATCTTCATATTCGCTACTTCCCCATTATTGAGAGACAGTACCCAACACACATAATTTAAAAGTGGAAAGATTCAATTGGGTTCACAGTTACAGGGGATTTAGTTCATGGTCAGATGTCTCCGTGGCAGAAGCAAAGCAGAGCACAGATGTTGAGTTCGTGGCAATTGGGAAGCAGCGCAGGGGAACAATGGCCAGAAGAAGGGGCCAGGGAGCACAAGGTTACATCTCCACCACCCACGCAAGTTCACCCCGAAGTGTGCCTTACCAGTCCTATGGGAGTTTCTTAACACAGTCAAGCTGACATCATGATTAATGATCACAACTTTCTCTTGCTCACCTTTGCAGGAGCAAAAGATAGAATTTCTCTGGTTGGTCATAGAGAATATCATCCTTCTACGTCCTTGGAGCTGGGAGAAGCTGGATTGCCTTCTGATCTTAAACCCTGGAGGTGACTTTCCAAAGATGTTGCTCTTTCTAAAAGAAAACTTAGTGAATATAATGTGTCTATTTTCTTTCATGTGAACAAGGAAGCCGAAGTCCAGTGAGGGGCAGAGCTTCCCCAAGGCCACACAGTCCATCAAGACCCAACTAGGGCTGAGAGTTAGGGGTCCACAGTGCACATCCCAGGAATCTGTCTGCTGTAGGATACTGGCAGTGCCCCTGCAGGGACAGACTGCAGAACCCTAGATGTACAGGTGAAGGAGACGGGTAAAGACATAGAAGGAATGAGAAGCCAGTGAGAGAATCAGAGACAGATGGAGATAGCTAGCCAACCGTGGGTGGGGCTCCCCCATGGGCAGCTTTCTTCTTCACCAAGCAAACCTCCTAGCTCGGGGCTGGGAGCCATTTAGAGTTGACATGGAGACCAACTCTAATGACTTCTTATTTCAGGAGGCACTGGCTGTGAGCAGGGCTGAGGGGCTGAGCAGGCTTCAGGGCAGGAATGCAAACCCTCTGGGGTATTAAGCAGACACTGGGGTTCCCCTCTTGCCACCTGCTGTCATGTGGAGAGCAGTTGTTATGGACTCAGAGGCATGCCTTGTCCCTCAGTCACCCGTTCATTCTGTCTGAGATCCCCTCCCTGAGCTAGAGCTCCTTCTCCAGGGAGCCCTGGCCATGAGACTAAGGCCTCCAAGCAAGATTGGGTGTCGCTCTCCCCTGAGCTCCTGGGCAGGTGGGTGTCGGGAGCATCTGGTGTGGAGGGGCAGTGCTGGGCCACTGCAAGAACCTCACACCATTGATGTCACCCTGGAAGACCTTCATGCAGTGGGGAGTAGGGTGGGGCTTCTCCTCTAGAGCTACATCCTGTTGTGCAGTGAGACAAAGCTCTGGGCATGGCCCTCCCTGATGGAGCTCACTTGGGCCCTGCCTTCACCTGCCTGGCCTGTGAATGCGGGTGCCAATACCTTCTTTGCCCGACTCACAGGCCTCAGTTCACACACGGCAGCATAGGATAGCTGAGGAGAAAAGGAATCAGCTTGGTCCTTGACTACTTGGGCTCTTATATTGGTTCCAGAATTTATAAGTGGTGTGATCATAGTCAGGTTACTTAACCTCTCTGTATCTCAGTTACTTCATCGGCAACATGGAGATAAGGATAAGCAGCTGTGAGAATGAAATGACTCTAAAATTAAAGGGTTGGAATACTGCCTGATGCATAACAAATGCTCAGCAAATATTATCTTTCAGGTGGGTTATTAATATCCCTTTTCTGGAAATGGGGCTACCATGTGGAGTCCCTCTCACTCTTACTGGGACTCTGTGGAACTCACTGACCATGCCTAGTGAATTGCGCCAGTGAAAGCTTCTGGGCTTTTATAAACAGAGACCTTGCCCACTCCAAACTTTTCAGTGACCTGCTCTGCCTTGTCCCCAATTCTAGGGGTTGTTCCTGGTAGAACTTGCACTTGGACACTCTGTGTAGATCCCAGGAGGGAACTATTGAGGGATGAGGTGCTGGGACATAATATAAATTATCGACTCTGTTTTGTCTAAAGCCTTTGCTTCTCTTTCTTTCCTTATTCACTTATTCATCATTCTTCCACAAGTGCCCAGTCTGGACAGTGTCTGTCCAGTGGATATCAGCCCTTGTGCTTGGGCTGACACTACAGAAACACACAGCTGTGATCTTGGTCAGGGAAGCCAAGGGGGAGGGCAGGCCCACGCAGATCAGGTGTCTGCAACAGGCATGGTGCTGTGGGGTGACTACCGGGGCCTGGGGAGGTGCTAGGCTTCATGGAGAGGGTAATGCTGGAGCCAGGTCATGCAGGATGTGTAGGAGCCTGGCAGGGCCAGGGAATAGCAGGAAAGGAGTGGGCAGGTTGAGCGCATTTAGAGAGTTCAGGAAGAAGCTCTGGAGTATTGGATTCTGGTAGAGGAAGTGGCAAGAGGTGATTCTGATGCTGGACACACACTGAGGGCCCAGGCCCTAGATGGTTTTGTGTGACCTTTGTCAGTAGTACTGGGAGACATAGAGGGTTTTTCAAAGCAGGAGGGATGTGATCTTTTTTGTGGATTGTAGAGCTCACTTTGAGTGGGGGAGAGTGGATTGGAAGGGGCATGGGTCAGTGGTGGCAGTCTGATGATGGTCTGGTCCAGGGTGGAGCCATGGGGTAGAGAGAGGGGGGTAGAATTGCTATGGAACAGTCAC